>DWPA01001475.1:0-18496 GCA_018251375.1 Calpodes ethlius | reverse complement strand
AGGGTCGCGGGCCGGAGGGCCGGGGGGTGGGGTGCGGGCGCGCGGGGGCGGCGGTGATGGATGGCCCAATCAGGCGGCGTGGCGGTGCCGGCCGCGCTAATCGAGCAGCGAGCAGTGCGCCCCGCGAGCCGCGACGGACGCACACACGCGCGCTCGCACGCCGTCGAATGAGGCCCCAATCGTTGGAAAGGGATGTTGGAGACTCGGACCTGTATGTTTAGCCGTCGGATGTCCAGAAGTTAATGCCAGAAATACTTAAAAATACATCTTATTACGACAATGAGCAATATCTCCCTAGCCAAATTTTCAGACAATTCCTTATCGTTGCCGTATTTTTTTTATCAACAAAAGATGCCTTAAAATCCAATGTAACCTTCATGTAATATACATATCTCATAATTCATAATTTCTTCTCGGTCATTATACTAGAAATGTAAGCTTTTACACAGTTCCATTAAGGAAATATATCAGCGTATTTTTAACTTGTAGAAGATTCAATTCACGGAGAAACTACTCCTGAGAATTCTGGTACAACTAGCTAGTAGTTACGGACTACCCAATCGCTACTATTGTACAAAACGAAAATTCTTCGAGTCTCAATTACCTACACCTATTTACAAACAGATCCGCAATTAATTCTCACATTCATAGCCTCAAAATAAACAAATCGAAAGGACATGCTGCAAAAGTTTCATCACTGACTTACTGGTGCAATGTTTAGCGATAGGTTCCTGAAACTATCATTGCATATAAAATGATCTATAAATGCGAGGAATGTATCATCTGTGTTTACAGTAGATTCAAGGTGCAAAATGATCCAACAAATGGATAGCATCTGGTAGATAAATCCAGCGAGATCGTCTCACAAGTAGCAACAGACGTTAGTAGGTACCTGGTGCCCGCAGAGTGCAAGACAAAGCACCGACAGCGTTTGTTTACCCCAAACATTGCAGCGGCGGGCCATCCTGAAAATCGATGGTAACCAGCCGAGACGAGGGCGTGCGAAGTGCGCGACCCGACGCGATGAGTAACGGCGTATTTACGTCCGCCGTCCGCCGATCGATGGCGGCCAACTGTTGTGAACACGCGGGAATCGGGGAAAAAACTGCCAGCAACCACCCCGCTATTAACGGCCACGTGACTAATTTGGGAGCTGTCACTAGCACTGCCCGCGCACGTGGAACTGTTTGGCCACGCTGGTACTTTGACCTACAAAGCCGCGCCGTCGCGTGGACGGGATCGGCAGATTTGTTCAAGAGGACGTTTTAACCGCTTCTAAACTTTGTGGCTCCTGTTGCGAAATTAATTTAAAGGTTTCCAGTATTATTGTGTTAGCTAGCGTGTCAACAACACTGGATAAACACGGCGAAGTTTTGACTTCGCTAGTGTGTACGATATAAATTGTGATGCATGTTTTTTAGTTCATCAGTTACGAATGACGATATGAAATGGCTGCTTAATTCAATAATAAAAGAATGATTCAGTAAATAATGATAACATTGTAATGGTCAAGTTAAAGTGCCAATTAGGATGTTTATGTTCAGCAGTTGAGTTCGAAAAACTGATGATGGATGAGACGTAGACTCTTTAGCCGCAATGCCATAAATATTAGTGTTTTAATACGGTGGATGGATGATTTAATTATCATAAACATGACAGAATATGTTGCCTTTCTACCAATTTAGACTACAACTGCTAATTTTGATCTGAAGCGATTAGCGTTAGGAAACATCGTGTTTCAGTACACGGAAGATGAAGCTAGCGGCGCTTCTAAATAAGTAACTGTATATCATTTTATTAATACAATAAAACTGTACTTAGTCCATTTAATTGTCGTTTAGAGATGTCCAATATTTAGGTACTAAAGTTTCTAGCCATGAAGTAGTTCGAAACCTTATTTGCGCTAAGAATAAATTACTGTTTAACAAACATACATCTGAATTCTGACGTAGGTCCGCAACGACCATAACAACTTGACGAGCTCTTGGTCCAGAATCGTCATAAATTTGCTCCGGCCCTACAAAATCTATCAGTAATCCCCAATTGCACGGCGATCCGTGGACCCGGAGCCTTCACCTGTAAAAACGGAGATAGATCCAGATACGTTTAATTACAGGCGACGTCCCAAAAATGGCTGCCATAAATCAACCAGCATAGCATTTTATCAAGAGACCTTTCTCCGACTAATCCGGACTGAATTGAAACGGATCTAATGAATCTGGGTATACGTGGAGAAAAAAAACATCACATCTCGATGCCCTACGATCATTTTAACTTTTTTCGAGCGTTCGCTCTCGAGAGCCGCTTTTTATTATTATTTTCAATTCTGTCCGTCGTCTTGTTCGTTTTTTTGTTTGCCTTTTCATAAATATTTTAAAATCGGATTCAGTCGGGGACAAGCGAGGCGAATGGATTAGGATTTAGATATTTTCGGGGCGCGTAATTTATGCTCCTCTTTGTTGAGATATGAATAATGAGAGGGGATGATAAATCTCCCGCTATCGGCGACCGCTCTGTCGGATCTTGGCGTGTTCTTCAATAGTTTCCGCTGTGGATCGCCTATTTCAACGTTTGTTCCTCCTATCTTATCACTGGGACCTGCTTACGTTATTTTTGTTGGTAAAACTCATGTAACTACCACCTTATCATCTCACGGCACAACACGGGTCATTTCCCATAATACCTACCTGCATAATTATATATACATACTTTACGGTACTATACTACTTATGTATATTTTAAAAGTACCTTATTTTTTTTCATTATTACTATAATAAAAGTATAGAGTGATATTGATTTAATTTTCAAATCACTACCATAGATAAATCCAATACATACAGACATACCTATTCGTTAGTTAACTTATTTAGTTCTAATTAAAACAAATTTTTATAATTAGATGGGAGCGTGGCGTACGGACCGTAAGACCACTGTAACTTCCGAAGTATACTAACTTGAGTCGAATAACTGGGATGCCCGCGCGGCAATTAGAATATTGTAATTCAGCTCCGGGGCTGGGCCATTTAAATTCCTATAAAACCGATTTAAACCATAAAGTACCGGCAGCTATTCCAAATATGCGGCTCGTTTAAAAAGCCCTTAACGAAATTATTAAAGCTACAAAAAAGGGTCAAGCAGATGATTTACCGACGTCACTTTTGACAGCTCGTAGTTTTGTTTGAGTAAAATTATAGTAATTTGATAAAATATCCATCTACTTAAAATAAACGATAACACAAAAACTGTACGGATGAGGAACGGCCGTTTCGTAATAGACGAGGCACGTAAGGAACGCGCTTAATTCCTATTGTTCGGTGTCGATGGGAATTTCTTAATCTGCATCGCTCATCTTCGTTTTGTTCTATCTGGACGAACCGTCCGCTCGGCTCGCCGATGCGATGGCGATATTGTAACATTCGTAAAGATCTCATCGGAGCTGTTGCCGCGTCGCGCCGCGACGTGCCGCGTCGTGCCGCGCCGCGTCGCACCGAGCGCCGCGTCCGTCATCCCACACGTGGCTCGCTCCCGCTCTTTTTGTCGTCCGACAATATTTTTGCATCGCAATAAAATCGACTTTTTATTCGTAAGCGGTCGTTTCGAACGTTCAAAAATAATAATGAGAGTTGTAAAAATCGCGAATTTATACGAGGGCCTGGCTCCGCTCGTCCTTAATATGATTTCTTGTGGAACACTCCTTATTAAATAATCTTTGAAAACGAAAATTATGTCCCCGTCCGCGGTCCGTCCGATCACAATAAAAACCGGGATTTGACAAGATTAAAATTGTAATTCAAGTTATTTCTGACGTGCGTCTTATTGCTTTTTCGCTACGGTCTCCGATGCGCGTTTTATTTTGCCGAGCCCGTCCCGTAACTCGGATCGCGACGTAATCCGGACGTCTTAAGGAAAAATAAAAACCGCACACCGAATATGGGTAATGTGGGTATTAATATAAATACATCTCGATATTAATTATGAGACAGCGCAAGCCTCTTTAAAACCCCGCTTGCGGTTGCGACACCGAATCATATTTTTAATTTAACAATAAAATTTAAACATACATTATCTTGAAATCTTCCGTTGCGAAACTTCAACTTTTAAAGCTATTGTCACGGTGTTAAACAGGAAGGACCCGGCAGAGTTCTTACTTTATGACGCTTGCAAAAGCTTCCTGACAAATGAGGCAGAGATACTTCGATAACGCAAGTGATTGGAGTAAACGCGGCTAAAAAATAATAAAATAAAATATTGACAAAGGCATAAAACGCGCTCGGCTGTCCCCGGTGACACTTCGATTTAAAAAGTAAAAAAGTGTCATGGCATCTTTGCGCTTTCCCGCCTTCCCGCCTCGCTGTCAATATCCATTCCATTTGCGAAGTCGTAATTTTGAAAAATGTAAAGAATAATTTTACATAAATAATTGCATTTACGAGTATTTTTACTCAAAATATTCCTACCACCCACTGTTAGTTTACGACTTTGAGTTCGAAGTGCGTCCATTTTACGACGATTCCAAAACGTATTCGACGTTCATTATTCAGTGTAATCTAACGTTTTGTTAAATCAAATAAAGGCAATTTACAGACAAAAATGGTGTGCAAACAATGGAGTTTCGATTTCCCACAATCAATGCAGCGCGGCGCGGTAAACTGGCAACACCACTCATAGACGCGTTCACGGCCGCCATTACGAGAGATTACCTCTAATGTAATGTGTCGGTGATTTGAAATAATCACGCAGATTACGCAGCAGTGCCGTTGTGTAACCATTTAATCAATACCATTGTCGATCTATCGACTCCGTAACAATAATACTGTGTTTTATCTTTTACATAAATACCAACCGAACCTTGAGGCTAAGTAATGTCCGTGTATGTATTAACAATATTAAACATCGCTCTTTACCCGATAGTTTATTTGACCGTAAGAAATTACTGCGCAATATGAATGTAACCAATTGTAAAAAATGTTATTGCCTCGAGTGTCATTGTTCGCGGGCGACAAACGTATATTTATTTTTTATTTTGGCAACTCGTATACCATTACTGCCAGTGACACGTATGAAACTTGTGGTTTCGAACGGACGTTTGAGGTTGTAGCTGGTTAGGAGGTTTTAAAAAAGGAAAATAATGACAAACGGATTTGCAGTAAAATAGTCCTAACGAGAAACTAGAAACATATAAAGCGAGCGGTGCGGTCGCTCGCACACACCGCAAGTAATTTCAAAAGAAATCTAGCCTCGGGTGTGTTCATCGACTTTAATCGAGCGTGCCTTATTCAAATTACTCTGCTCGGGGCACTAATAAGTGGCTCCGAGAGAACACTTACAGATAATTGAATTAATTTGGAATTTATTTAGAAATCGATTTCTACGTCGTACCGCTATTCGTCGATAGATGGCGCTGGGCCGGGTCGTTCGATTCGGGTGAAGCGAGCCGTTCTCGTTTTTCCCTTTTTCGTGAGCTTAGTTAATAATATTGTATACGCAAAATAAAGCGGTGGACATGTCTTGTTTATGCAAAAGGGAAATTATCTCGCCACGGCGCGGCGGCGCTGTGCATGCAAAAAACATGAACATCTTGAACGTGGAAACAATCATGCGGAGGCGGTTGGCGGTTCCACCCGAAAAGCATAACAATGTAGGAGCTGCTTATAATACATTCCATATTCCCGGATCGTAATTGAACATCGTATGCAAATACGGCGCGCGCTCGCCATCTCTTTAATATTTATAGTAACCTGGTACTTTCATACGGAGCAGGTGGCAGGACCGAGCGGTGTTTATATTATTTTTTCGTTTTATATATTTATTATGTCTCCGAGTCTCGTCTGTGCGTTCGTAGCTAAAAATAGTGGAGCCCAATTATAACTATTTACGGCTAAAGAAGACAGTGAAAATATGAGGGCGACCCTTGTAGCGATGAGATATTATTACGATGACACTTTGTCTCGATAAAAAGGACGCTAATGTATAATCGGTTAAGTGAATTATAAATAAAACGCAATAAGTTACTCATTATTATTGTATCTTTATTTACAATCGGCTAAAATGGTCCGACTGAGCCAATTAGACCTCCATTCAAACACAAAGATTTTTTGTCATACGCACGATTTTAATAACTGCCAGTATTTTAAGTTTTGCTAAAAAGTAAAGTTACTAAGCGCTCTTTTGTAATTTAATTAGTAATATACAACGTTAAGTAGGTAAGAAACAAAATGTAAAAACAATATTGTTTTAAATGTCTCAAAACAAGCAGATGACCTCAATCGTTCAAGATGGTGGCGGCGCGCGGCGTTCCCCGAAGTGTTTGTACGTCATTACTCCGGTGCCATAAATCTCTATGATTTCGCATAAATTTACATTTTAACGGGTGCCGTCGCGACACTCGCGACCATTTAGCACTCCATAAAATTAGAACAAGACAAAAGAGTGGCACCAATCGGCCGATCGCAGCGCCCCTGCCGGACACGGAGCGAAGCTTTGACGTATGGCCTATAATGTGGCCTATCGTAAATGTACTAATGTTTTAAACAAAGCAATATTTTTAAGAAGCGTTACAAAGAACGCTAGAGGAGTTCACGCTGAAATGAATAGCGTATCATTCCTACAGTGTTTTGATATCTTATCAGAAATTTTGTGAAGATGGCTCCTAGTTCTTTTTTCAAAAATTATATTTAACCCGACAGATATACAAGATAGAATTCGAAAAAGTTTACGTTTAAAGACGATAATGATCTAAATAAATCAAAAATAGAACGAATGGGGTGTCGTGCGATGAATAGCTTTAAAATCGATTTTGGAACAGTTCAAATCGATTTTCAAATAAGAAATTCAAAATTGGAACAATTTCGGCGAGTAACTTTTTGCAAACGTATGCCGTTACCGAGTGTAAACGGATCTTGGACACCGCACCTCACACGCAGCGCTTGCGCATGATCCCGTGGCGTGCTGACACCGATAGCGCATGCTTCGTGACGTTGCGTGTTGCCACTTTCCCAAATTACATTTTTTGGAGTTTTTAAGACCTCCCGCGGTGCGAAAGTTGTAATGTTAGCCGTGAAATTGTCAGCACTTTACGCCAAAGTGTTTTGTTGCGGGAACATCACTCGCACTTAGAAGCAACCATCGCACAGCGCCAGTGTTTTGATGCGTTCCTGGGTGCTGAATTACAGACTATGAGGAGAACATACTGTTATAATCTGAACTGGGTTAAATAGGTTTTGACTGACTACAGGAAATGCTGAATATTCTAAGGTAATTTTCGGAAACGTTCAAGGCATCTGAAAGTTAACTTGAATATTTCTAATAAAATTATTTCTTTCCCAAGTGGCTCTAGATGCTGTACTTGTGCCGTGTCCGTATTGTCTTGAAGTACAACAAGTTTCCCCAGTGCCCCGTACTATTAAGTCCTACTTCTGCACTGAAATTGACGCTTTTTTGGGACGATCAAAATTAGTGCTTCCATAAGCAACCTGTAAAACCAACCAAAAAACACAGCTTTCCTAACACTAGCCTTTCAGAAAAAGCAAAATTCGGGGAAATTTCTACTCCTTTAAATTTCTACTCATCGAACAATGGAATATTGAAGACATCAAGATCACACCTAAGGTTGCCTCAATCCTACTCCAGTCTGATCGATCGAATTCGCATTACATCGAAAGTTTTTCATCGAATTTTGCAATCCCCGCACACTGGCAGCACAGCCGCGGCCGTCGGTGCCGCAATTAAAAATAAACGCGCGTGGCGTCGGTGTTTACACCCGCGCGGCCGCTCCAGCCGCCGTGATGGACACGGCGCATACGTGATAAAGGGAGGTGCACACCGACAAACTGGAGGCGAAACTATTTTAATCTACATATAACAATCCCGGCACAATGAAGTTTTATTGGTTCCCTTTCAATAGTAATCTTTTGGATAGGTGACGCTGTTGTCGAGATTTATTGTTTAAATATTGAAATGACGTCATAGTAAACGTTATTATGTGGTGAGCAGTTATTTTAGGTCAATAACAATTAATTAACAAATTAAGGTCTGGAGTATTTGGTCTAGAACATTAAATAAATTACTCAATGTTATCAAGTGTGAAGTTGAACTTTAGAAGCATGAAACTATGTAGAGGTTCTAGTATAGGGATCAAAGAAAGTTTTGGGAATGGGAATTAAAAAATGTTGCGCGAATAACGCCAAAGATATTACTATTAGTTAAATATATATTAGTTAACTATATTACTTTGATTCTCCTGCTACATCTGCGGATTAACGCGATAAAAATGACATCATCCAGACTTAACCAACAGTTTAGCGCGCTAATCAACACCACAATGTGACAAAGTACTATTGGGTGACTCTCATGGTACAAGAATAACAATGTTTCCAACTAGTAGTTCCTCGCCACGTCGCTAGTGGGCGCTGTTCATAATCCTTCACAAATAAACGGTGACGTAACGCGGCCGATCTATATTGATCGGCAAATGTTGTGATTACTTTTTATGTTACGATAAGTGAAGCGGTTAAAGCAACCGATAGCTCGGGGTTCAAGGTTCGGTTCCAGGGCTTGCCACTTGAAAGAAAGATGTTTATTTCATCATAATTTTAGTTACAAAAAGATCGGTATCTTTTTGAAAATCTTGCTCCAGTTAAGATCGAGTAGATGTAGAAGATCTTATGTTTTTATAGAATGAAATTATATAAAAACCAAATCTATACACGTAATTAGATCACATTGGGTACAAAGTTCTTATTATTGCATAAACTATCCTCGCAAAAATATTTGTCCACAGAATCGTTAGCTTCGTGATAGATGAAAATTCAAATCGACAAAAGGAAAAACTGAAATGATCTCTACTATTAATTATGCACCAACATTAACCTACGCGCATTTAATAACTCGATACTTTTAGATGTCGCGCAGTTAGACGGAGAGAGTTAATTAACCTCGCAAGTGCCACGAAAGGAGAACACGACGAGCTGCTATTTGGCGACCATCGCGCGGCGGCATTACACTTATTTATGCGCGGGACGGACCAAAAACGCGCCGACATCAATTCCACGTTAATCCGCAGATTACACGCGAAATGCAAAACTGCATTTAACGGCGCGCGCGCAGCTATTTCGGTCGGGATAAATAATTGCGAATACCTCCGCCCGTTTATGACGCCCTCCGCACTGACAGTAATATTTGTGTTTCACCTGATTTATTCCGTACCTACGGCTAATGCGCGCGACTCGCCCGCCATCGTAAAACGCGCGGTTTACGACCGACACGCAGATAATGACCGCCGACCGCTCAATTAGAATCCTGATCTGAAATTTAATATGTCTTTGGACACCTACACTATAGTTGTGCGTGTTCATCTTGTATAGATGACGCTGCTTTGTTAAAGTACAAAAAAGATGAAAGTTATATTAACGAACACGCGTGTATAACATTTAGGTTATTCGTAATTTGAAATGCGATGACACCGTGCGCGTGCGTATCATGTTGACAGACTGAATCCGCGCCAAAAGTGACATTGCGCGCAGTGTTGCCAGCACTCAAAAATCTTGGCACACGCACCGCCTTTAAGATACACTAGCCGCCTACCGTTCTCCTCGTGTTTTGTTGCCAAATACCAACCACCCGTAAGTACCTCATTCAACGGTATTTTAAAATAATTGACAGTCGTAATTGCATTGTAAAGTGATAGTTTATATTGCCAACAAGTTGAACAATCAGAACTGATAAATTCACTTAGCGCGCACTCGTACCATAAAACAATTGTAAAATTTTGCTTTATAATACCATTTACCAACATTCGATCGTAAAATCGTCCTTATAACCGACACAATAAAATACCGATAAAAAATTACCGATAAACATAACAAAAGTCCTGATATGAAACAAAAACATTCCTCCACTCCTCCAACGGTACGGTAATGAAACACAAAGATGAATGGTGGCGTTATATCATTTTAATAACTTTAAATGTTAGCATTCGGCGCGCGTGGCGATCGCTGGCGGTCGTCACGTACTTATTCAAATAACAATTAGCTGCAGGCCGGCGGCGCGCGCGGCCAGCATCCACAATGTACGGCCGCGCGGCCCGCTCGTACGGTGCCGGAACTGGCCGTGATTGACAATTACGGCTCAGATTTTACGTCAGTCTACAAGTAATCTTCTATTTCGGTGTCGTCGACAATAATTTGTACATGTTCTATGCTAATTTCTGCCATAACTTCTCCTACTATATCTAGCCAGTACGTTATTAATGTGTGCAATAGATGAGGTATTGAACTCTTCTCTTTATACTTCCTTAGTCACAAAGAACTCAGAGGTGGGGTTGAGTGTTTTTGTCGTCTGTTGCTTAGTAGGGTATTGTTAGATCGTTGAAAATAAAGTTAGTTTTTGAATACTATTTATATTGGAGTTAAGTTGTGAAATGTTAAACTTTACAGTGCTAATTCCTGTTAGAGAATTTATCCTGTGAACCCTGCCAGCTCAATTGTCGGTCTTTGATATTTAAAAAACATCGTAGCGAGGTATATAAGTAGAGCGAAGTTAAGGCAATGCTATAGAGCTAGGTATAGGCTAAACAAGTTAACAAGTAAGAGTCGGTGTACTTTCAATTATAGGACCCTGTATTTCGTAATATAACCCAACGTATATTTTTTGATAAAAGAAAGCGAATACCAATATGATATTTTTATAGTACATTGACGTTTACAACTATTTTATGGTACAAGGATAGCAAACGAGCTAGCCGGGCCTCTGTCCCCTGCCGCCCGTGGATACGACGAACTTCTAATAAGACTATAATTATTACGTCCTATTAGTATTAGGTATTACGTAGAATATCAGTTTCTTATTATTCGTTGTAACACGAGTATGTGTGGGACTACTATGTTTATAGAAATAGCTAATAATATTGATTATTTTGTCTTTCTTTGAAGCACAACCTCAGAGCATGGTTGGTTTCTATCATCTCTCATCACAGCCCAATCTAGGTTACAGTAAAACTTAAATGAACAAGTTCAATTAATATTTTCCAATATAATAACAAAGCGTATTTCGTTTTTTTAAAGTGTATTTCTAATGAGTTAGTAAAAATAAAGGATTTCACTTAGATTTAATTTCAACATTTAACATTCTGAACACTGCAAGTTTTGGTAATGAAAAGATTTTCATACTTCATGTTCTCGACAACGATATCTGAGTATTACTGAGTATTTAGTATAAAAGACATAGCTAGGTCTATAATTTACACTTAAATATTTTAAATAGTATAATAACAAATCGATAAACACCAAAACAAAACGTTTTTATTTTCTCACATGGCAACCCTGTCCATTCGGCTGCGGTTACACATGCGCCTCTCAAAACATTCTGACATATCGTAACTTGACTGATTGGTGGACTCGGCGCCTTAATTAAAAACCCCGTTTTCACATACACCTACGGGTTTAATTTCAGAAAACGTTCACGCATTGTTAACGGGCCCTATGCACTTGCTATAAGGTCGAATTTCGTTCGACGCGAATGTTCGGGTATGTTTGAAATGCGATGGTATCGGCCGCGCGCACTCGCTTCAGTATCGAATGATCTGTGCATAGGACGATGACATCGCCTTCGTTTTCGATAACGCTCTTGTATTTTTTTTTCTTTTTCGGTATTAATTTTCGCCTCGCGATACAAAGATGATACCGGTATAGTCGTGCTTGCGTGCCTTTTTAGTTGTGTTGCCAGTATGTATGATATTTTCTGCGTAATTTGTTAGTGCGGACTAATTTTAAAGGACAATGTATACTATCGCATATTAAACGGAGCTACGTGCTCGTGAGGCTTAAAATATTTTTTACACGTTAATTACCAAGGCGAAGATTATTCTGATTAAATTGTTAGGATGGATGGGATGTCGAGTTGTACGCTTGTCTCATGTACGATCATGGTTTGATAACAATAATTGTAAATAGTTTTTTTGTGTCTTAATGTCATTAAGTTTTATTATGAGATAGTGGTATTAGAAATTGTACAAGTTATGGTATATAAGTCTGTATAGATCTAGGATTTCTCACCAAGGAGTAAGATGTGTCCTCGTAAAGCATTTTTCTTTTGTTTTTTTTTATTATTTATAACGTATTTAGTTATACTAATAACATACGTGATTTAATGTTATGGCATTATTTTGTTATTCTTTTATACAATATAAATTAGTTGTGATATTCGTTACACGCCACAAAATCATTTTTTTATGTAAATAGCCGATAAAAGAGCCATACATCTGATGGCAATTAGTAAAAAAAGAAATAAATAATGTAGTTAAAACGAGAATAAACATATACAAACTCAACGCCCGTTCTAACATTGCAAAGTAATTTATCATTAGAAGAACTGGCGAAAGTAACTCCTAAGCAGTATTTTAAATTACAAACACAGAATAAGATTGTAACTTACACGGAACCGGCTACATCGGCATTATTACCAGATATAAAAAGTTACTCTATGCACCAAATCCCATCGGGACACAAGATACGCACCGGCAATGAATGATGGCGGCCGTCACACGCACGGACAAACATACAAAACCAGGATTAATAGGGCTACAGGCCGGTGTAGTGTTACCGAGTACCAGGCTATCATGGTGCTGCGAGTGTTCATAAATACCGGCCGCACACAACGCTCGAATTAATGTTCCTATACCGGTTGCTACCAGGAGTGCGTAGGCGCAACACAACCGCGATTAGCCATTTTTGTTTTTTTTTTTGTTCGTGTAAGTTGGTATGATTGTTAATGAGGAAAAATGAGCGGGTTTTAATTATGAATTCTCGGTATAGTTTTATGATCCGTGTATCGCGATGGTTACCCTCATATATTACAATTATAGATCTTAGTAAACCTAACCTAACCGAACCTAGAAAGTTCCTTTTGCACCATTTCCTGTTAAAATAAAACATCTACCGGAATTTAAACAAGCATCTTCAAATGCCTAAGACAATAAACGTACGTGAGATAAACAAAATAACTAAGCTTAAATTGATAAAACTATTGCAGTGTCATTAAAAGCAAATGTTATAAATAAAACACCTGAAATTGAAAAATAAATAGTACTTAACAATAACGAATAGACCAAAGAAGAACTAACTTAACAAATGAAGTAATTTATAAGTAAAAGACAATTAATAATAAGTAAAACGTTATCTTCGAAGCCTTATCCGTTTAACAAGATTAAAACTTATTCGATAAACAATAACTTCACAAAACGACGCTCTTTAAAAACCTTAAAACACGAATTGAAGCTTTGTTCTATAATTTGCTGCAATCGTGTAAATGGTTGTGAATAGATAAACTTATCGCTCATTCATTCATATTATGCAAATGAAGACAATATTAGATAGCGAGCCTCCCCAAACAAAACACCAGTTAACTCCGTCCCGCGTCCCGCTAACGACATTTCACTGGATGTAATGGCTCATATTAGAATTTGCATTTTAACGACGTGTCAAACGGGAATCAAATCTGAGCCCGCATTTATTACTCTTACCCCTTTTGCTCCAACACTGTCTGCTAAGACTTGCACAAATTTAACTTCACATTCCTAAGGTAGGTTTGGCTTCTAATTTGGAAGTTTTTTTCTATCCATCTATCAGTTTTTGGAGGTCCACAGCTGTATATAGGCTTCCCCCAATTTGCGCCACTCAGACCGGTCCTGAGCCTTCTGGATCGAGGCAACCAACACTCCTTTTTCCGAGACATGGACGCCATTCAAGGACTGACTGGCCGTGGCTATAATCGTTATAGTTACACTTAAAAAGTCTTTACTCAAAAAGGTACTTAATACTTCTTACGACATTGTTACGACACTGTTACGACAATTTAACGATATCAAAATTATTTGAACAAATACATACGTAAGTACGCTCTGTTTTCGTAACCTTTAATTACAATAATTTCAAAGGAAAGTATCAATTAAAACCATATAATTTAAGTATCGTTGGTACATAATTCGCATCGGGTTCAACTTCTTATCTCAATAATAATAAAGCTTTAGTTCCATTTCATTTGAACTCGTAAGAAAACACATTTCGTCCATAAAGCCGAACACAAAATTCGCAATTCCAAATTAAAGTAACGAGTTGCGGTGACAAAACTTCGCAATTTGGCACTTCGAGAACTCTTAATAAACCGTTATGCTTGCAATATGCGAAAAAATAATTATCGGGACGATCTTCGAAGAGTTAGAACCCTTCGGTCGTTTTAAGACGTCACCGAAAATGTTTTTAGTGGATAAGTGATAAAATACGAGAAGTGTCTCCTCCGGATCCGGCGTAATGAAAACCTCCGCGGTATCTGGCCGAAATCCGGCCCTTTTACTTAATATATGCGATTTTTATCTCGCGACCGACTGCAGGGTTAAAAATATGCAAAAATCAGAGCTCGGGGTGAATATTAAGCGATGTAATTTTGTATAATATTCCGCAATTAAAATTCAAATTGAAATCAATGCGAGGATGAACGGGCGGCGCGCCGGTGGTGCTCCGACTATCTTTAATCCCTTGATATGCGTCCTGCGCTGGAATTTCGTGGGGGGCGCACTTTATAAACTGAATCATCGGGAATTTCGACTCAAGCAAAATTTTACCCGCGGACTTAAAGATAATGCTTCGAGAATTTAAGTCTCGTTGAAACGAGTATTAGCGCGGTTGTTTAAGAGCGTTCGAGGAATTTGAGACTCGTTGGTTTAACCTAAGTATTATTAGTGATTACGATAGCCCTGTAAATATTAAGTTTCGCGTTGCTTGGTTTTCAAAGATGAACTTTATTGTTACTATGAACACTGTAAACTTTAAAAATATTTTTGATAATTTTTGGCATCTGGTCTCGAGTCTAAGATGAGATCTCGTGGTCGTTATAAAATCTTCAGATTCACGTCTACGATAACTATTGGTATCAATAAGAAGTTTTTGAAGTCCATTACTCAATTTAATTCTGAATTAGTTCATATCGACAATTGCTGTGTTAGTATTTACATCTGCCCGACGGTGATCGCTGTCTGGTTCTATGAATTTATTGATATCTTCTGATGGTAGGTATGAGGGAATTATTGACAAGAAGGTATCTACTGGGAAGCATACGATTGTGAAGGATCCATGTGAAGGATCAGGAGGAAACAACGCACTCATGGTCAAACAATACATTGAATCGACTATCACCAAAAAGTGCTATAAGCTTAATACAGATTATTTATTTATGTATATAAACTTTATTGAATACAATATAACATCAATAGAATTGACGAGTATGCTAACGTTTATTCACGATCTCCATCCTCTGTTTAAATAAACAGCAATATAACAACAATTAAAGCTTAAAGACCATCAAACAAGTTAAGCCAATCGCAACAATAAACCTTTTAGGGAAATTTTTGACGACTCCAGTCGGATCACGTCTTTGCGATTACGCGCATTGAAAATTAGTTTAATATCTGGAATGACGGTCCCGGAACTGACAATTAAGAGGGAATAACACTCGCTACGATCCGCCTGATAGCCGAGTTATGGGGTGAGTTTATGGTCCATTAAGTGGAAGACTTGGGGTATAGTTCGAGACGGTTACTTCGTTTGTATTGCTACCTTTTCATTTAACGCCACTACTTGAGCTCTGTTTGGACGAAATATCTAACTGGATGTAACTGGTTAAGACTGGATAAAACTGGGTGACACTTTATGAACTTTTTTTTCACTTTATTGAATGTCTTTCGGTTTTTTTTTTGAGATTTTATTCACTTATTCAAGGATAGTACTGATGAATGTATTAAAAAAAGTGTTCCTATCTTCTACTATTCATATACGATTTGCAATTGTATTAAATATTTATCACTGCGACTTTCTGTAAGAAACCTCAAATATGACTTTATTTAGTGCTGTTAGTGTTAGATGTTAATAACAATATCAGTTTGTTATTATTTAGTAAGAGGTCTGTGGACGTTGGGACTGTTAGTGTAAGTTAGGATTATTAGTAAATATTAGTAAAGATCCAGATAATAATTACTATTATTTATCGCACTCGAAATCTGATACAGAATCGTTGCTACTCCCGAGGGCTCGTGTGATTGATTGAGTAATGCTTTACTAACTAAATAGTTGAAATTTTCCTTCGGTATTTTCAAAAATGCAGTTCCTTATTCAATTGGGTCACAAAAGTGCACTATGTAATCTTTCTTTCATTGAATACTTTAGTATTTTTTTAAGTGCAATAGATATTTTTTATGTAGCTTCTTGAGCTAAACATATTTCCTATATCTAAAACAAGGAACTCTTGTAACGTCCCAGCCCCACCTGCCTTAATGTTAGCGTCTACGGTAATGTCCAAAAGCGCATTAATTATCGCGATAAAATTACCGCATACAATACATGGCTTATTTAATGGAGTTCTATACACATTTTTCCTTACGTTAATTTTTGTATCAATGAACGCAATCATTAGCGCGATAAACTGTTGGTCACACTTGGCGTTGTGTCATTTTAACGCGTAAATTAATGCGTTATAGACGTGGTAGACATTATACTGATAACAACATATGAACATAGGTGAGCTCTGAAAAGTGTAAATATAATTTTAATATCAAAATGATGTGAACAATGGTTTCTGCTGCGGCAGGGTCCTACGAGACCTAACTATTCCCATAGTGCAGTGCGAATAAGTGCAAGCTATCGAGTTACTACAATCGAAGGCACGCGTGGACTAGTGATGTGCTAACGTGGGAACCGTCGATATTTGCTTTTGCCATATCGATAAATTAACTTTGTGATTTGTAAATATTATTAATATTACTCGTAATTTGGATAACAAGTATTATTTAAAGTAACAGTCCACTAAATGAAAAAATAAATTCTTAGAAGTAAATAAACTTGTTTATTTTAATACATTTTGATGTTAATTATTAGTTAGTTTCACAAAACAGCAATAAATTAGCATTTGATTACTAGTTTCTCCAGTTTTGTGAACATTTATAAATCACGCGCGGAGATAAATTACTTCTAGACGTAGTTTGGTGCAGGTCGACATTGAACAGTGAACACTAATGAAATACTACTGTCGCTCATTTTTCATGACTTTTTTTTTATTTATGATCTTCACAACTTATACATATACGAAAATAACATTAGAATACGTGAGTTGTACGTCAGCTAAACCATCTGTATTTTTTTAATATAAATTAGAAGTAATTGAGTTTTTTTTTGCTGCAATTATCTTATCTATAACAATCCTTTGCTGATTATTTTGTCTAAACGTCAAACATAACTCATTTACATGTCTTCAGTAATCTATCCATCCTTTATCTGAATAACATAGTAGGTAAAATAAAGATAAATATTGCAACTCTGACAGTTGCAACCGACTTGAGGATAATGACTAGACAAAATATTGAAAACGACATTAATTGATTTTGACAACTTGATTTGATAACTTGACTACAAGCTTAAAAACCTTAACTATATTAAATTAAGTTTTTGTTATGCATATTACACTAATAAAAAGGAATATTAAATTTTTGCGAGCAAAATCGGCGATTAAAGCTAGTGATATTCATTAAGAAGATAATATTATACAAATTACATAGATGAATTGTTACAGAAACTATTGTGAATGTATTTTTAATCAGTAAGTAGAAAAATTTAATAATTAAAATACTGTCTCAATCAGTTAACATTTATAGGCTTGCTGACTAAGCAAGGCGAATGCCAACTTATCAAAATTTAACACGAAATAAATAATTAAGGATGACGTTCTTGAAGTAGTTACACAGATTAGTTAATATTTAATTTATAAGTTGGAAAATTTAATTTTTTTGGAAACTAACAATACATATTTAAATATATTTGTCTGTTAGTATAAATTGTATAATTATAATCTAAGGTGTTGACTTCATAAAAAAGTGAGCGTGAGCTTCTTAAATTATGCTATAAATATTACTGGCAATACCGTTTAGCAACAATTAAAGCTAAAATCCATTAATATATTTTCTAATCAAAAAAAACCTGCGAATCGTACGAAGTGCTCATCAGGAAAGGTATTCGTGTATAAAAAGTTTATCGACAATTCAGTCTATTAACGCAGCAATCCCTAAGGGCGGCCGCGGCGTCGTAATGCGCTCACCGATTTGATGGATTGGCTTCTTCCACTCCCTCCTATTTGCAAACACCCTTATCTGGACCACAGAGGGGCGATGCCAGGGGATGCAAGGGGCTAATTAAAATTGGCACCAGAAACGCAATTACAAACTGTAGGAGCACTTCTTTTAGACCGTGTGTCGTGCACACTAAGGATGATATTTGAACAACGAGCCGCTGAATTGATGGTGTTAATGGTGGGATCGGTTGCATCGGCTTTTGTGAGATTATTGGCTGACGTAATGATGGAGCTCGAAGGGAGGACGGACGGAATGCCGACCTTATTGGAACTCGTAAATTTGACAGATGTCGTGTTAAAACATGATTAAAAAAGTTGATTTTTTGCACTT
>DWPA01001474.1:0-18496 GCA_018251375.1 Calpodes ethlius | reverse complement strand
AGTAGTTTTACCTTATTGTCTATATTATTTTTCATTCTAATATTTTTGCAAATGACGCAATTATTTTACTGAGCTAAGACACCTATATAAATAATTTGTCCTTACACAATATCGTATAGTGTCAATATAATAACTATTGACGTCGGATGACGTAGAGAAGTTTCAAAATGCTTATCGTTAAAGAAATTCATTGATATTTCATTGCATGATAACATTTTTATACTTATCTTCTGTTTCGTTTCATTCATATGACATTTTATACGTGGAACATTTATCTTTGCAGTTTAAAACTTTATCGTCTTCCCGCCATACTTTTGTCGGAATCGGGTAGCTACGATCTATCTCTATATGAAATATAAAGCCGCTATAAAGAATGAATGTGAAACATTGCGGGTGAACCGTATCAATCTACTAGTAGTTGTCGGTAACCGTTTCCAGAGCATTAGTCCGCGGCGAGTTATTTTGGCGCAAGCCGATGCACCGGCGCAGATTGCGTGACGGGAGCGAATTTTCGTCTTCCGCTCATCACTAATACTGACTTCCGGCTGCCGTCCGCCCCGCCCTCGATACATGGATTATTGCGAATACCTTGGATTACGTCCGAGCACGCTTTACGCACCCAATCTGCACGATAATAAAACCACTTCTAAATAAGTTTAGCCTTTATTGCGCCGGCCATTTAGTTCTTGTTTCTACCAGTAATTGCGGTATTATTAACCTTGATAATTGGTTCTCAAGCTAAGTATACTGAAGCATAACATGAGAGCAAGTGTTTAGATTATTTATGAGTTCTGGATATCACGTCCCTCTGCGTGAAACGTAAAGTGGTTTATTATCCTATCATCAGTAAAGACAGGCTTCGACCTTCCTCTCAGAACGTCATTTCCAATCTGAACATCGCTTGTGAACTAGAGAGGCGCTTATGATTCGATCTCAGAACACTCAAATGGGAAATATCTGATGAGACGGGACTGCTCTGTCGGTGTCGAGATTGGTCGACATGTCCATGTGCTATCGGTTAGTAACATTAGTCAGACTACGTATCCGTTCCTACTTCCCGTATCGAAGGAGATAATTGTCCCGCGAACGACACGGCCGGAGCCCGGAGCAGATAATTAAGATGGCGTCACATTTTGCGCAAACTATTGAACGGTAAGACTGCGTAACGGCGGCGAGGCGGTAACCACCAGCAGGCGGCAGCGGGTTGAGGGTCGGCGGGGCGGTCAAGGTCCTCCCGATTTCCACAACACGTTGCCACATCGACCCTGACTCCGCAATCAGGCCGGAACGGTTTTTTTCGCCTAATTATCGATCGTAATTGTCAACTTCTATTGGTATTGTGCCCGACGTCACCCGCTATGTAATCGGAACTTCTTTACAGTCTGACATTTTATTTGTGCCACGATTTCATTGTCTGTGTACCTAGTTTTTGCGACAGCCTAAAATTCTGATATTTAAATTGTAAATTGGTGTCGCGTCATTTGTTATTGTAACAACATATTTGTTATTTAAATGGCTGAGCGTTTTTATGTTTGGGGTGGCAGACTCGTTCCTAAGTAAATTAAAATTTATTTTTGTAATCAGTACAAGATGGCCGGGGGTATTGGCGTCGAATTAACGTACCAGCTTTCAATACATTCTAATTGACTTGTAAAAGGGAAAATGAGTTAATGCAACAAGCTCACGGTAAAAACGCATTATGTAGGTGTATGGTTTTTTGTTCAGCGCCCGAGATCTCTCGGAATCGCTATGCTTCGATGGCTCGATAGTCCGAGCTCGTCTGCAGCGAACCCGCTATGGACGATGGTATTTTAAACCTTATCGAAAGGAAATACAGTTTGACCATATAGGCGAGTTTAAATACTTGCTCAAAACCTAATCGCAAGGTACGAGGCGGTGTTTATGCAGCGTAGGGTGATATTTTCCGGTTGTGATTCATTATAATAAATATTGTGTTCTAACTTTGTCGGCCACTTTGTATATTATCGTGGACGCCGCGCCAATCGAACAGAAAGTAGGGAATGGTCAGCGCCGCCATTGAGGAAAACGTACGCTCGGCAATTGCACAAGTAATGCGGTAATAAGAATATTTTTGTTTATTACACAATCGGGCCGTTAAATAAGCGATTAAATCTGAGAGATGGTTAGATTTCGCAGACAATTAATCACAAGTTCTAGAAAAGAAACAAAACAAAAAAACTACCTAATGTTTTTGATGTACCACTTGGTAAGTTGGTGTACTTACTTACCTAGGAAGTAGAAAAGTAAGAAGACTTACGCGAATGAGTTCGTGTGCATTAGATTTTAAAAAGTTATTTTAATATCTAACTGAGGACAGGCGGATGGAAAGTAATCATAAACATAAAAGTTGCTCGAGAATCGAGGGATTATCTAAAACTGATTCATCTACTAGATTTTGAAGGTCCACTGTTGGTAATAGGCCTACCCTATTTTGTACCACACAGATCGGTCCTGAATCTTTTGAATCCAGCGGGTGTCCACTGACTTCTTCAGACGACCTACACTCCTTTCTCCTAGACGTGAACGTTCCAGGATATTTCACTCACAACAGTGAGTAACTGATAGGTTTATGACATTATATCTTGAACACCGTTAAAATTATTCCAGGCTAATAGTAATTCGATAATGAGGGCGGCGACCAAATATTGCGTCAACAATTTGGAAAATGACCGCTAAATTTAACCGACCCATATTCCACGGCGCTGCATTCTCACTGGTATTTCTATTATAAAGCCGTCACTTGGTTCAATTAACTAAAGAAACAATTTACAAATACCATCGCACATTTAATTACTTGTTTTTTACAAAGTAATTCTGCAGCGACTAATTGACTGTAATTATTTTACATTCATCCTGATATTTTGTGGGAGAAAATTAAAATGTAATAAAATGGCAGTGACTTCCGTGACACATCATATTATGTAAAGTTGAATAAAAATATACTACTGCGAAAATAAGGAAAACACAACGTGAAAGGAGTGATTAAATCGCACTTTATGAGCTGAAGTCAGTGCAATTAGAGCAACAATTGGTGTCTGGATAAACGAGTAACTCCATGTTAAAATTGGAGATGTCGGTTCACCGCGTAGCCGAGAAGTTGCAACCAGCTAGGTCAGCGCTAAAGTTTTGCAACGCCACCGCTCGCTGGAATCCCTCGGCTGGGCCACGCTTGGCACCGCGCGTGTGCGCGTAAACATATTGCGAAACCTAACTACTCGTGTTTTATATCCGACAACTGCTAGGGCTGGCGCCGTCCACGAAAACAGATACATTACCTATACACGAAATCCTCCAATTATTTGTATTAAGTACGGAGTAAATCTAAGAGTTGGGAAAACGTTTTGATCTTTGCAATTTATTATATTTTTATATATTCCTTATTTTACTGTAAAAAATACCGCCATCACACATCCATCAGAATATAATATCTCGCATACAATTAAATCGTGTCCTTAACATTACTACTAAGAACCTTCCAAGAACCGAAGTCATTTTCTAATTTGGCAAACATAATAATGATGATTTGATCTGTTTGTAGCTCCAGACTACAATCATAAAATAGTAGTTATAAAGGTAAAATATTTGAACATTTTCCAGAAATGTAACAATTGGTAAGATGTTTTTTAAACAAGCTGATACATTTGTAATGAACAGATCGCTAAGATGTTGGGAAATCTCTGTACAGCATAACTTATTACCGATTGACCGACGCCGTACGTGCTCAAATTTATTAGCAGCGACAAACTCGTATACTCATTCCAGCGAAACCTAGTTCGAGTTCCGGGGTATAAGTGTTTCAATAAATTTATTACGTTGCCTAATCCCAAACAAAATGAATGTTGCCATTATTTAATTTATCTTAAGCCTACGTTATTATATTAGTTTCGTTAGCCATTCACTCGTCGGCTCGGCGGTACATCCCTATTCCGACTTCCACATGATGATCTTAAAGTGCACCGGAGTGGGGAGCGGAGCTATTTATGCAGTGCTATGCGGCCTAACACTGACCCCGTTAGATCTCGGCTCACGAACACAAGGATAGCCACTCCATCTCTCCCACTTGCGTGAGCGTCCACGCGACGTCCCTTGCGGCCTAGGGACGTAATAGCGCACTTAATCTAACTGCCTCTCTCATCGAATTGAAAAGTGCTCTGTGCTCCGTGCCCCGTTCAGGTAAAGTGATCGGCGAACGAAGGGTACTTCGAATGACGTTCGAAGGACTAATGAACTCCGCCGCTGCGCTGACACATTGTTTTAAAAAGACCGAAGCGAGTTCGGAATGAAGATTTAAGAAGAGCTCCGCGTATAGTTAGTGAGTAATGCGATTTTCTTTTTGGTCGTTCGCCGAGCACGGTCAGGGAAGTATCGGTCTATTTAGAGTGAAGGGGGGGCCGTGGTCCGTGAAGGGCGCGTTTTGCCGCTTCGCCGGGAGCGAGCGGATAATTTTAAAACGGGCAGGAAACCAGTGGAGCGCGTATATAGGCCGCCTGGACTCGAGCGCCCCTGTTTTATACCTATCGTAAACGTAAAAGAAGCTCTCGCTCGTATGAGGTTTCCGGGGAAGTGGAGCGCTGAGATTCGGTGCGGAATTGGGTCGTGATAATGTTTCCGAGCTGTGGTTATATGCAGGTCAACGTGAATTTACTTAGGCGGCTCGAACGTACCTACCAACTCCATATTCTACGGACTAAAATGTTTCATGTAAATAAATTAAACAACCAACGATAACATCCATCTGGCTCGGAAATATTACTGACTCAATATTAATAAAAGACTAACAATATGTGAGACGAGGAAACTTTAACATTAATAAGACACAAGAAAATAATTGGCATTTTGTTCACTGACGAAATGGTTCAAGTTATTAAAAATGCGGTAGTTACGGCGGATTCCATGGGAAGTAAAATTTCCAGTGGTCGGTGGTAGTTGCGAAATGCGAACTTCCTGCGTTTGCCGCTCTCTGACGCACTGGCTCCATCGGTCCCGCCACGCCATGATTCACGGCGAGGGAACTTGCATGCGGTTTTGCGATTGAATTGACTGCGGCGGGCTCGGGTCACGTACGCCAGGATCTTATCGAGCTGCCTTTCTCGAGGCATGCGAGCTATGACTGCGCATTACTTCAATAACAACTCAATTGTAGTTTTGCGCCTATCTTCTCACTTTGGTCGATCCAGCGAACAGCTTAAACGCAGTAAAGCAAATTTCCGACTAATTTAAGTTTTGAAAAACACAATGTGTCATTTACTTTTCCACGTCGCGTTGAGGTAAAGTTGAAAATTAGATTTAACCGAATGTTGAGTACTGCAGTGCTAATATTAGTAGCCGCTCTATAATTGAGATGATCAAAATCGTAGAAGGCGGCATTCAGTCCAATGCCACAGCGATGACTTCAGTTTGGCGTAGCCGTAGTCACTGCGATGCGGTGCACCGTCCAAGGTGTAACGGTGCGGTGGGCGTTTCGCCAGACCATCCAAGAGTCTATGCTGAATTCCGGGATCGCGGTCCTTTCGCTTTCGGTGCGCGTGCGCAACTCAAGGTCGGGCCGTTCAACTCGGATGCGACGGTTGCGGGTGTTGCGACACCGAAATATGTAATTGTAGAGGAGCCGTTTGGCAGCGGCCACGGCGCAAGTGGGTCGCGGCTTGCGCAACACGCCGGCAGATGGCGCTCGCCTTCCTTGTATGGACGGACGAAACAAAGAACCAGTTCTCTCCAGGCTCTTTTTAGCGTTTAAGTACTCGACATAATACACGAGCTGACGAATGAATGTTGTCATAACAAAATCTAATAAGTAACTTCAATTCTAATGTATTAATGTTTTGCGGGGTGCCTATTATCGAATCAAAAAAGGGAATATGTTAAATCCAACGAATGATGGCGAGTAACAGTGTAACCGTATGTAATACAGCGGCTTATAATTGTCGTACATACATTCGTTATAATATTGGGCCAAAAACCAAAGATTATAGAATGGGGCAAATGCTAATAACTCACGCGTTAAATGAGAAGGAATCCAATTCGAAATTAAACCATCGTATAATCGTTTCAAAATCAAATCGGAGTCGACATCAAAGTGGAAAACAGGAAAAGCCGTAGTGATGTAAGTCGTTCTCGGTTTGGAAGTTCGCGAATGTCAATAATAACGTTCCGGTCCCCCGGCACTCGGCAGGCGGCACGGCGAAAATAGTCGCCAACTATTAATATGAGCGCTAGCTGCAGTGCCCTTGAAACGGGACGATCACCCCGCGCACACTCCCGCGCACACACACACCGCCGCGTTAGACACGCACACGCGCGCGCCTTATCGCGATGCAGCGCTGCAGAATAGACGCACCGATTATTTTAATTTCCATTTCGTTCGCAAACGCATCGCGTAACGTGGGTACGCTACGCGCATCCTCCGCGGCGATAAATCTCCATTCCGCATCGAGACTAATTAGTTTTCCTCGTCACAACAACAATTATTCGCTCCTCACACCGAGTGGCTCGATCCGTAACCTGTCGCCGCGGACACGGACGGATCCAGGTCAATACAATAAGTAGATAACCGACTGTAAGTACACGACGCTCGGTGCCCGCGAGAGGATATCGCGCAATCGCTGACCGATCGGTGTTGGTAATCGTAGTAAGTCACTCGCCGTGTTCGGCCTAAACGCGTGATTCAATGTGTCGTCACCGGGAATGAAGCGATCATTGGCAAGTCATGTTCGCGGGGAATCTCTCGCTACTTCGGAAATTCCTTTTTGAGTTGCATCGCTACCGTTCTCGTGTTCCGTTGATTCACTTTTCTCTATTCGTCTATAAAAGTTTAAACGCTAGGTATAGGTACATTCTCGTACAAGTTAGCGCATTTCACAAGAATCAGTACCACGCACACGATTCTCAGCCATAATATACTGTTCACATCTGACGCAACGCGCATCACAATCCTTCCAAAATTATCTCTCGGATTCTTACGTACTCCCAAAGAATGGTGTTTCGCATCGTCTGCGTCAGACGTTGGCCAATCCGAAGCACCAGCCGAGTCAAGGCCTCGATGATTAACTTCGTGATATGAAACGTGTGATGCATTTGAACGGTCTACGTTGTTTATGGAGAATATCTCGATCGGATAATCTTGCCGCATTGCAAAGAGATTATTCAGTTTGATTTCGGTATTTTCGGATTCATTGCTATTCAGCTCAATTTGGACACATGATCTGTTTGCACACCTACTTGTACCCCGGCTATCACTCAGCTGCAAATCGGCAACAAATGACAGATTAGGCTCGCGAAAGGCGTATTTTTGTACGTCGTCGGTATCGTCGCTCGACGTGTTAGTACGCCACACGCTCGAATCAGGTTTCGACTGCCCAATCCGAGTAGGAAGGTCGCGTGCGTTTCGCCAGCGGCTGACAATGGCGGCGCCGGTACCGCGCTCTTTCGCAATCGGTTTGCAACACCGAAATTTCGTGTATATGTTACAGCAACACTCGCGGCCGCCGCACGCCCGCGGCCACGATCCGTCGTGACGTGCCCTCCAGCTTCTATGTGCTCACCGATCTCCACTTATGCCACTTTAAAGATGATTCTACCATCATGTGATCCACCGTTTAGAATTGCGCTGGCAGGTCGTAGTTAAATTAATTTCTAGTTGGATTTTATAGAAGCCAGTACGTTGGAAGCAGATCAATAGAATCTAATAGGTAGATGTATGCACCGCTTGTGACAAGTCCAATAATAATTCTTACTTCGATAACGTAGCTATTGTTCTTCACGCGGACAAACAAATGCTACTACTATTCGGTTTGAACAAGAAATAGCGGTTAATGTGGTTTAAAATGGCTATCAAAATGACATTATTAACGGTTTGTTGACGTAACGGAACTCAATACATTTTTATTAGACCACTGTATAACCTCGGCGGCTACGGTATCGTCATGTTTCACGTCACAATTAACTACGTTATTATTTTTTGTCAATTTCACGGTCCGCGGTCAGCGAATTGTACGTATCTGGCCTGAGTTTTATTAATAATAATAATTTCGACCGTTCGAATGACTGAGTTTGTTTGAGGCATTCAAGTATCATCAATATCGGCCGTGTCGTCGGCGGACACTTCCGTTGTTCTTGAATATTTGTGTCAAACTTTAAAATAGTGACCGACCACGTTTAACGGCTCACTAACATCGCCAACGATTATCCCTTCCAGGTACTGAGATGATTTCTAATCATCAATTTGCGCATTTCGCTCATGATGAAGTTTTTATAAGGATGAGGTGTACTTCTAAAATTGTCACATCGAACACACCAATTGTCACTTTTATTTCAAATTAAAATAGAATACCTCTTAATTTCTTAAACAACGCCTTGAGCAATAAAAACAACAACAAGGAATGGGTCCACGGATGGTCAAAATATCGATAGAATTTACAGAGGTGAATAGGGCCAAAGTAAATCGTTAAAAAGCACTATCTTTTCGTATCGTTCCGTTGTTCGATGCACTAACTGCTAAGTCACGAAATCGCCATTGGGAAACGTTCACACACTAATTGATTTTCAGCCTGTCGTGTCACACTTTTATGTTTATGTTACGTTTATGGCTGTTCGTAATCTGTGCGTGGAATAGTAATAAAGTAATGACTCGCCTTCGGTTGTAGCTTATTGCAATGAAAATTATAATATAAATTGACGATCAAGCTTTTGGGACAACACAACGAAGAATACAATTAGAATATCGCTTGCAACAGTAGCATGGTAATATCGAGATCGCGTTTGATGGCATTTCAAAATGTCTATTGGAACTGCTTAGCATAGACAGGACATTCGCTTTTAATTGTGTGCGAGACAAAGAAGTCCGTGGAAGCATTCTCGGTACCTAGAAGGCATTTTTATATGCAGTACAATCGAAAGTGGTCGCTTCGCATGCGGCGGGCGCGCGCGACGCGGCTCGCATACGGCGACGGCGGTGGCCGCCTCAGATTTTTTGCATCTTTATATTAGGATCACTGACCTTGTGCAATGTCAAATAGCTGAGGACGGGCGCCCGTGAGCGATGCATTGCGCTACCACTCGTGCGTCGTTGCGCTTCCGTTCTTTTGGATGGTTTACAATTGTAGCGTGACCGCCGCATCATTTGGCCGCGTGACAAAGTACGGACCCACATTTTTGTCATTTTCAATCTCTTACGTAGCGGTACACGAATATGTACATTATCGCTCACACCAGGTACAAATTTATTTTACCTTATATACAGCTCTCTATGTTCCGCCTTGTTGAGGCGTACTATAATTCTATGTTTCAATAATCCAAATCATATGTCCCTAATGAAATTAAACTTAAATAAAATAAACCTAATCCAGCTAATTGTACGATAGAATTATGTAGGCATATTATTTGTTATTTAAACGGTCGTCGATACTGTAGTAACTACAATTAGCATCCGACCAAGTCTATCCTCAAAACTGTCTATTTGGCTAATTTCATATCCACCTGCGGCTATTTCGTACACTAGTTAAAGTCTAAAATTGCTAATTGATTTAATGTTAGTAATACGTCCTGTTTATTCATTACCACCTACAGTAGGTATATTGGATTTTCCGATAATTAAATTTTGCGGTCTGCGTGTGATACGCTGCGACTATTATGATCTGCTCGTCCTAGCAGTACATTAATTAAATTTTTAGGATATAAATATCAAAATGTTACAGCACTCTCCGCGTCCGCGATGAACGAAGTACTTGAGTGTAATATATTACAATCGATTGGGCGCGGCACGTGTGACCGAACGTTTTGAATTAACGGACACGTGACGGCATGAGCGACATCGAAGAATCGCTGTGAATTTTGAACGATCGAAGGTTGTGCTATCGCCGGGTAGGTGCCCGCGCGTCGCCCAGACGGTGGGTCGTCGATATAAACAAGCTTATCTCTGAAAAACCCCAAAATCCCGAAGCTAATTTCGGGTCGCGGAATTGATCACTTTGTTTATAAAAAGCTGCCGTCGGCGTCGCTGCAACGTGTTTTTCTCGTACAAATTGAAACAAATGCAACGTAAATTATTAGCGTGCGGCTGAATAATTTGTGCTTTTAATGGGCCGATTTAAAATTTCGGAAGCGAGGCCAACTGGCCGGCGGCCAGGGCGGCGTAAACATGCTACCGGAAGTGGATCCGGGAGCGATGCAGCGATATTATCTTTGAAGATGCGAGTAAATAGATAACGTCGTTTATATCGAATGTTTGTTGTATCGTTTAATTCATCCGCATTAACTTGTACGTAAGAGTTTTCACGCGGACTAATTACCGCGATCCGCTGGTGTTACCAAGTTTAAAAATAGAGTTGTGGCGGACTGGACTGAATCACCCTATTCGCCCGCGGAAAGATGTTTTACGTTTGCAAAACGTATTACAGAATTTCACAGTTTCTTATTTGCAGAAATCTTTTATTTATTTTTATAATATTTACATTTAGGTACAAGAAGGCTTAAGGGAACGCCGTATTCTCTATCACCGTATTATTTTGTTGTAAAATCCTTACTTATTCAATGTTAAGCGTGGACAAAATCGTTCTACAATGATAATCAGTAAGCATTGAAAATTATGCCTTTTTAACAACCGATTTCATTACAATCATACTAGGTATAGTATTGAACATCATTCGATTCTATACCTATTCTACATGTACCGATATAAACAATTTCAACATAATTATGTAGTAGCCGTCACATTCTTTAGTATTGAAGGTGAACATCAATAAATCATTATGTATTTTATTAATTCTCGATGCAGCGAATTCGAGTCGCGTTATCAATATTCTAGGGCCAAGGGGTCAAGAAATATCGGGCGTTGTTTCCCCGAATCCGCAAAAAGGTGACCTTCCGGGTGGGGCGTTCACCGTGCGCTGCGCCGGCGCAGCAGCGGTCACCTTACCACCACCGCTGCGCTGCGCGCCGAACAATGCTATTGTTATTCCACCATCTTTAATTTTACACGCCTAGCAAATAAGCTTACGCACTTGCCAGTGATGACAAATGAATAATTATATAGTATATCATTTAATTCAATGTTGTATGAGTTATAGTTCGTTTTCATTCCCGTAAACATAATCAGTACCTATTGTAATGATTTAAACGTCTATAGTCGAAATTAACATCGTTATAAAATAGTTTAAAATGTAACAGATAAATAAGCCATGTCAATATTTCCGTCGTGACATCAGATTTGTATAATCTGTACGAAACATTTGTACATTACTCTATGCGAAATATTTAATGAAATATATTAAAATTTTATTTCCTTCTTTATGAGAAAAAAGGCGTTGATGAACGGTTACGGTCCTGTGACCGGTTCGCAGCATATTTTAAACACTAATAAAGTTGTTACATATTTTACTGCTACGCTTTTTATATAAATACTTAAGTTATATATTCGTGATTCATTATAATTATTTAAATCGTTTATTTAACATTAAGAGGATGGACTGTTATTACAAATGGCACGCTTATTTTACATTTTATAATATAATATTTAAAAGATGTATCGTAAACAGGCAAATCCAAGGCGCGTGTGCGCGGTCGGAGTATCCGATCGTTGTGTATTCCCGTCACAGACCATTCGTGGTAATAAATCACTGCACACCGATACCCGCGGATCTAGCTCCGGGTTCCGACTCACTCGTACAACTATTTTGTAGTAGGATTCTTGTTTTGATAATTTTACATGTTATTATTTTCTGTTTACGTTTAGAGTTACACGAGTTTTTTTTAATTATAGGCCAAATCTGCAAAATATACGACCATTTGTTTTCGTGGTATATTTGTTGTCGACCTTTATCTTGAGACCCCATAGCGGCGTATAAACGGTTTTGTCGATGTATGTATTAACTGTGGACGGCGAACGGGTTAACCTAATAGCTATGATACTACATCGGGTACTCACCAGGGGGCCTGGGATGTGCGGCGGCGTGATGCTGCAGCGAGGTGGCTATCTGATGGTGCTGGTAGAAGGGCAGGAAGGGCGCGTGGAAGGGCGCCGGCGGGGGCGGCTGCAGTCGGGCCTTCAGCTCCTCTGCAGACCCCGCCCCCGACGAGGACGACTCCACGTCCGATACCCCGCTGTCGGCCGGTGAGGGCGGGAGGGAACCTGTCAAACACATGTCATAGGTCAACAAATGTCCCAGTGGATCTAACTTAAAATCTTTGTAACACGAATAGTTCCGTATATGGAACTGTACTTAATCTTTATATCCTACGCATAGTTCTAGTCATATAATAATGAAGTAGTCTCGGAATATAAAACCAAAAGCCCTTCAGAAATGGCTGTAGATTAAAAAAAAATACGTGCTTAAGTGTATCAGTGATTCCTATATGGTTCAATGATTTTAAACTTAAATATAACGATTTAACGTATGCCGTATGAAAATCTGCTGTCAACTTTAGGCTGTGTCTCCGTTCTGTGTCCTACTGCTACAGATAGTTAGTCTATTAATAGAGTCCGTACAATAATAGACGCGGAGCTTCTTAAACCAAATACGTTATTAATAGAAGTGACAGCGCAGTTTGTCTGTTCAAAGAATATGACGACAATACGGCACAATAGTCGCGGCTGTCCGCGGGCGAGTTATGTGGAAATATCATGTTGTCTCCTGCCGCCCGCACCTCATGCTAGGAAATTTTACAACTAAATCTACATTAATTTATTACCATTACGATTGGCTTCAATCGTTTTTATGTGCGGATACTTAGAATTACTGGCATACATATTGAATAATGCCTGTAAGTATCTTTGTATGTAACGTTTAACAGCTACGGTATTCTATTAAAATAGGTGATAGTTACATAATAGACTAGCGTATTGTTATTTAACTTAAGACGGCATTAATAAACTTATGTTATTTATAAAGAAGAGCATACATTTAAATCATATATAAACAATGTTAATGGGCTCGAGGACTAAATGAACCTTAATATACCTAAGGAGCTAAACGAAATACTCATTTATTTGCTACAGATTTGGGGAACGAAGCCAGTCCGTGGGCGGATCACTTACAAATAAGGCTCGTTAGAAATTTGCTGCCATTTATTTATAACTGGCCACTTACAATATTAAGTAGCTATTGGCCGACCCTAAATAAATGTTGGCGAAACAATTGAGTATACTCTTAAATATATTTTCATTAACTGAGAACTGTCGCAGGAAAACATCTCCCAACAATTTCTATTACACAAGCAGTAGCTGCATCAATTACTCGAATACTGCTACAACGTTATCAGCCGTAACGGTCAAATTAGTGAGACATAATAAATCACAGCATCTATTGTCCGATCTAACGGTCACGTTGCATAACAATTTGCATGCAACCCTGAGAATGTGCACTAATCCTGCGGTCTCTTAGACCACCGGTCACTCGCACAATGGCTCATCTGCCGTTAGAAGAAAAGGCCAAATCTTATGCACTTGCACTTACCTGTTTGAGTGTGGGAATTAATTCAAATGGTCAGCGCGATGCAATTGTTATGCAAAAATGCACGGTATGTTTTTAATTTATGATTATGCAGATTCTCTGTCTTCGGGTCGACCGGGCCGGGGGTTAGATAGGGGTTGCATTTTTTTGCATCCGAAATGTGATGCCGTTTTGGTATGTTTCGGTGAACGATGAATGACCGCCGCGGCGCCGGTGTTGTCGTCACAGATACTCGAAGGTACATTAGATATTCGTTTTGTTGCATCGTAAGTAATTCATTGAATTAGTAAATTATGTGCAGTTTGAATTGTTAACGGAAATTTAATTCGGAATGGGTCCAAATATGGCAAGGTATTATGATGTGTCCGTCGTAGAATACAGAAGTATTCCACCTGAGGCCTGAAAGTTCACGTTTCTCGACTTTAAAAACACAATCATGGAAATGTGTCCCGTGTCCAGTGTCCCGACGCGTTCTCATGTCCGAGGGCCTTAATAAAAAAGTTTGACGAGTAACGGTTGTTCGGCATTTAAATAATATAATCGGGTATACTAGGAGGCGAAAGAAAGCTGTTTATTCATACGTTTCCTCGTGCATTGAAACTATGACGGGGTATTAAGACCAGTGACCATTTGACCGGTGCGAGGAGCGCTGTCCACACCCTTTTGTGGCCATTGTCAACCCTTCAATGCCGCACAATAGTTATGGGAACCGGGAAGCGAACCCGGCCTCGGCGGCCCTGGCCGGCTCGACCATTTAAAAGCTCAATGGAATAGTGTTACGTGTATAATCAACCAAATAGCGCAACTGTGAATAATAACCTAGCGGCGCCGTTCCTCCGCCGAAACGTGTTTCGTGAACGCGTAATGCGATCGAAACGACGCGGGATTCGATTTGTTGACCGGATATTATTTTAACATTGTTTACTCCGCGACGGATTTTAAAACTTCAGCCCGCGCCCGCGTGCCGACAGAAAGTTGTCGTGTAATTTAATGGTAAAATATTTTAATACACCTATTTATAAGCGTGACGCTATCGCCTTTAGTTTACAGAAAAATAGTTCGTCTGGAGGGTAACATTTCTTTTATTTATTTTTGCACAGCTGAGCACACGAGCAACGAACGACAACATAACGAATTGAATAGCAATAAGCCACCGTGTTACAAAATCACCTTCGCACGACCGAACGCTGCGAGCGGTACGAAGTCGGACTCGGAGCGATACCGTCTCCCCCTATAATACTCAATTATATTTGTAACGATAACTTTCTCGACATTTTTCTAAGGTTTCTCCAAATTGGAGTTTCCTTTATGTTTCGTCGTTAACCTCTCGGTCGGCAATTTTGGTGTACTGTATCGAATGTGTTGCCAGGCGTCCGGGCGGCCGGCCGTCGGGGCGTTCGACGCGGCCTGGGACGTGGACATCGGGCGCGCCGGGCGCATTGTGCCAACCCTTTCATCTCCCATATCAAAATAATAATAAATTAACTATAAATAATGATAGCATTCCCTTAGGGTGCCGAATCAGGTCTACCGGTCGGAGCGGAATGCGGTCCCATTAGGACGGTGCCACAATGAGGCACAAAGGTGCCCACCCTGTTTAATCGGCCCATCTTTATGGACTGACCGCTGTCCATCGCCTTTGTGCGAAAAGCGGCGTTAGACCATAATCCATGCGAATGGAGACTTAGAATCTTTTTGCATATGAATAATCATGCGGTGAGACGTGTACATAAGCCGGTATGTGAGGCTGAGGTACACGTGGGGCTGGTCGCCGCCGTGCCCCCGCGGGAGACACTCGTGGGACTGTCCCAATCGTGCGACAAAAATTATATTTTAATATAACCCACGTACCGACCATCATGTTACTTTGATATGCTATTGCGCTACCGCGGGAAAACTTTAAAACGACCAATGTTTGATGCCAATAGTTTTATAAGACAATTGATTGGTCAGGGCAGCGTACCCCTAGCAGTGCGTGAGTTAAAACTTGACACCAGTGCGTGTGTGATAAGCGTAATAAACGGCTTTGATGTTTAAGTTCATTAGTTGACTGGCTAGCTTTAGACCGAGGGATCAAAAAGTTACATTGATGATGTACGCGGTACCGACGCAGGTCTAGTCATCGCACTAGCGGTAAACTTAACACTAGACAAAAATGTTTTTCCATGTCGCACCCTAATCATGTCTTTGCGTCGCACAGAACTGAATCAAACTTATTGATGTACATACAAATTGCCATGAAAACAAATCCCCGGAGTTAAAAGGCCAACTATAAATATTTTTTGTGAACAACGGCCGGTCAAATTAGATCTGTGTATATTTGAATAATCCCTTCGCCGGCGCTCCCTTCGCGATTCTTCTATTTTCAGATGATAACTCTACTTAAGTAGGTACTTTTACAATTAAGACTTAGGTAAATAAACTTGAACTTTAGTCTTACATTAATTAAATTCAATAAAATATTTCTCTAAACAACAATGAAAGCGGCATATCATGTTAATTTACGAATGAATTAAATTAGCACACGTTGATCTAAATATAAACTCATAGGTAGTGCACATTGTTCGTATTACTTCGACTGTATACTCCGATTGTACGTACATGAAGTAAATAACACTAATAATAGAACTTATAATATAGTTACAGCATTTACAACGAGACCTTTCGCACCGCGCGGCGGAGTCGTCATAATTAACCCGGACAATACTCGTCGATTGCGAATACTTCCCATTCAATAGCCGACAATGGGTTGCGTTTGTGCGCCCACGCGTGACATTCTAATTTCAAAGTGTCAGTAGCTCCGGAAACCAGCCGGGGCCGCTCCGAAAGATGAAAGAGATGCATTCATGCGAAAGAGCGAAATGGGTTGCAGATTAGCGCCTATTGTGATGGGATGATGCGGCGATTTTGCGGCGCAAGGTGCAGTTTAACCCATTTTTGCATAAAAACGAGACGTTTTGAGTGAAAATGTGCGATCGCGCAACGTGTGCAACCATCTGCGCTCTCCAATTGTTTGCTTAGGATATTGCGTGTTTGAGTTTTTAAACCCCGGGTCCGATTGACCCAGTACCCCATTACAAGGGTTACTTTTATGACGCCGCCAGATTTTAGACTAAACGTTCATAAAAGTATATTACATATACATAACGACTTCTTATCTTAATTATCAGATTATGGATGACGTTCTTATATGCTACCATACATAGTTATGTGTTTTAATAAATAATTTATCGGAGTTTTGTGAATCTGGTTAACTCTTATATTACATTAAAAAATAAATTAAAAAACAGTAGTCCAGAGACAGTAGTGACGTGACTAATTCTGTAATATTTCGGTATATATGAAACGGTGAAGTCTGAACGTTATAAATATTTAAAATATATCGTGCGACACAATGTAACGCAGTCGACACGTTGATGTGATTCATGGAGCGATCAATCACAAGCTTTGTGCGACCGACATTGTACGCGAACCCTTTAGCGCTATATTATTATTAATCCTTGCGCAAGTCGTGCTACAATAATCCACCCACATCGCATCGACGGGTTAATAGTAATTATGACATGAAAATGCACATTTGGAATTGCACTCCGGGGGACATCTGCGCAAATGACGTCACAGCTAAGGGGTTCAGCGAAAGTGAAAGAGAGTGATATTGATCGACGTCAATAAATTGATTTAATAAGAAACATCTGCGTGAACATTGTGTTGACTGAACGCGATGCTTTAGAGATTGGACAATCGCCACACGTGTTGATCTTGCCCACACCCAAGGTGAACGAATTTGTTGCAATTAATCCTACGGTAGGGTAGTCCCGGTGTTCGACGTATACGTCTGTTATTTGTTTACCGAGTTGAGATAGGACTGCCGTATCAATGCAGAAGCTGAAGGGAAGTCTAAGCAATCCCTACTACTACTTATTTGTCATAAAAATGTTTGAAACGTCGCTCGTGAGGTGGATGTTCGAGCGTTTAAGGGGCGACATAAATCGCTCGAATTGTTCCGGAGATTAGGCGTCACAGACGTATTTACGGACGTTTTCCTTTACGGCGCTATAAACCGCGGCGGTTACGTAAGTTGCGCGTGTGGTGTGTCTGAATGGAGGGCGCGCTGTGCGTGTGTGCGTGGGCGGTGAGACAGGGCGGGTGGCGCGGTCGTGACATTGGGCGGGATCAGCTGAGGCTATCGATTGCCTCGCACTTCCTCTTCGGTCTTTATGAATTTTTCATGTCGTTACTCGGTCGCTTGTTGTGACGCGCCATCTACCCGCCGATCGGAGGCGACGTTCGCAGTTGGGAATGTACTCTGCTTGACAGTCGCTATACAGATTATTGAGACAGAGATTACAGAGTTTAGTTTATGAGGAAATCGTAGCTAGTTAAAGGTTTCATACGAGAAAGAAACAATATGTTGAGTGCTCTAGGCCGCTTCAATTAGATTTTAGAAGAAATAGTATTTGAATAGGCCGTTATCGAATTCAAACCGAATCTATATTTATGAGTTTATATTACTAAACTTTTATGTTCACATACAAGTTAGCAACCTGAATGACTCCAATTTTTTACATTTTTTCTTAAAAAACATAATTATTATGTATATTACGGCGTTGCTGGGTCGCGTAAACAAAGGCGCTAAACTGTGCCGTACGCCGCACGCCGCGCGCCGCATGCCGTCGCCGCAGGCCGGGGTCGCACGGAAATTACAACTGGACGGCCTGCACTCTATATACTGTAGTAAGTTTGTATCAGTATTACGTTTCTTTCATCTGGAATGGCACGCTCCGTTCTCATTTCCGTTGTTCGCTAAGTTACATACTCGCTTCTTTACAAAAGCCGAGCTTAACTAAGTACAGCAGTGGGACGACAAAACATCGGAGTCTTTTTGGACTAAAGCTGGCTTTTTATCAATATCCGGTAATCGGATGTCAGTGTTCTTTAGAGGATTAACCGAGCGACGAATCAGCTAAAGAGATGGACGGAGATGGAATGGAATTTTCGATGTGGATCAGGCTTAAATCCGAGATTACCGT
>DWPA01001473.1:0-18498 GCA_018251375.1 Calpodes ethlius | reverse complement strand
GGGCCCTATAATGAACATAAAAGTATTTATGTCCTGACTTGAATACTAGCCTTTGTTTATATCTAGCCTACTAATGAGTAGCAACCTAAATAAGGCGATTTGATGGGTTTCATACTAGTACGAAGAATCTTTGCACTATTGCATCAAGTTACCTTGAGTTTACGTACTGTGGGACTGACGATACTTATAAATTCTGTTTATCTCAGTCCTTACGGTGTACCTGTAACTGACTTCGACGTGCTTAAATCAATTTCTAATTAAGTCGCTATTTAACCCAAATTAACGAGAAATAAAATTTTGCATGTCATTCCAAACTTTTAACGTGTTAATTAAGGCGCAGTTGGGTGCAGCTGTTAACATTAATGTTTATAGAGGTGTGGTAGGATAATTACGCCTATTAATGATTTAAATTACAGAATTATGTGTAAAAGCGATGAATGGACTCGCCAGTTCGGGGTTGATCACTATGGACGAGACCAGTTGCATTCAGTCCACTGAAGCGGGCAAGCTAATGTCCGTCTATTACATAGATTTGGAGACTATGAAGCTTATTATGAAGGTACGTCTTTTAAATAGTTGTGTTTAAAAATTATACGCCATTTATTCAAGATAATGTAATATTTATTGCACTCCTTGCGCTTTTCTTATGAGGTCTTATGTATGTTCTAAGCGATTTTCTCCAAATTTACTAGGCGCAAAAATAAATTCACTAATTTATTAATTTAGTAATAACCTATTTCAGTATTCTGTTCTGCCAGTTCCTTATTACGACCTGTAATTTATAGAACGTACTATAGTTCTTCAATAAAAAAATCTTTCAACAAATTTATAGTCAATTGTACTATGTACTATACGGGTATCTCTTCTATTATTTTAAAAGTCATTACTATATAAAAAAGAAAAATACCTACTTATGACTCATTATATCGTTATAAGAACTGCATCATGATTGATACTTAATAACCACCAGCATCCGTAGCGTATTACAATTATTAATATTTTTTTTTTCTAAATGATGATGTTATAAAAGAGTTATTAATCGATTGATGAATATTTATTGGATATTGCTCTGATTATAATCTAGATTTCTTGTGGGAACGCAAGCCGTTCGTATTGAATCGGAATGCATCAATAGCGCATATCTTGTAAAGCTATCAGGCGCATCCCGGATCCACATAAAAAGTTGCTCGAGCAATTAGTTACATCTTCATAATATCTAGTATGTCCGATCGACAATACCTATACAGTATATAGTACAAATGATTTTAATACGTTGCTGTATGTATCTTCTACCGCTTCCTTCTTGGCCGGCAAAGTGTAATAACCAATTTGACATATACAGCTTCTAGACAAGGAGGAAAGGGGGGGAGGGATTAAACTTTTTTTTTCATCTAAAGAGGGCAAACGCAAATAAAGAAGTTTTATAAATATACCGAAAGACATACAAAATCCAGTATGGAGGGCTGTTGACCAGGGTGTTGACAGTATGGAGGACCGTCCCAAGGCCGGTACGCCCATAAGTACCATTCTTGTGTATGGGTGGTCAATAATAATAAACTTACAATCCCATTACATCTGCGAATTGATCAACGTTTTGTTTTACTATCGATTACATAACAATTGAATTTTTATCTCTATGTGACCTTCACCACTAAACCGTAACAAAGCTATGGTGTCTCAGCAAAATTACATTCCTACATCCTTACCCTACTAAACTTTTATACTCCAAGAAAGAAGTTATGACAGCTTGATATCATCAACGGATTATGATAATTGGCGGGTCCATTTAATGTTTTTTTTTTCATAATTAATTGAGGAAAATAACACCATTAAAGTTGATCATTCATTTAAACCAGATATAGGATAAACTTTTTATTGATTCAACAAAAACGGCGTGGGAGCAAAAACTAAGAAAGAACTTGTTGTTCAGATTGAAGGTTCGGAGACACTAGGTCGTTTATTATGGTTGATATGTGAGAGTCACGAGCTATCCGACATGCATCTAAGGGTGGATGAACGTAGGTGCCTCAACACCCTAAACAGGAGCAACAATGCCGCCACGATAAGATTCCCCATGAAAGGGAAGATATCATCTCGCCAGATGAAGTTAAACTGGTAAGACTGGCTAATGAGTTTCCTTTGACGTTTCCCGTCCTAAATTACTAAGTATATCTATGTATATCTAATATACCCGCATTATTTAACGAATTTGAATTTAAATTTGGTCACTGTAAATGAAATTAAGTTTCCACTTCTTTGTTTTATAACTCCTTCTCATCTGTTTCATTTACTTCTAATGACTTAAAGTAGAAACGTTAACTATGGTGTTCCTTTACTTTAAAGAAGATACCTGACCCCAGCAATGATACATTTGCATAAGTCAGCCTACAAATGACACGTCATGTCTCGGCTCTGGACTGTTTTCTTTTTCTCTTACTTAGCAGACAACCATCGGTGATTTCTTTATTTAAGTTATTGTCTATGGATGGCAGTAACCACTTATTAGGTGGACCGTCAACTCGTTCATCAGTTTATTACATAAAAAATGTAATTTATTCGAACAATTGTTTAGAGTATGTAAGAAAAGTGTCAACAGGTGTATGATGAGATGACAATAACGGCCCTTGATTTCCATTTAATGGCTTACGTTAAGTTGTTATTCCGCGTGTTTTTATACCCCGTACATAAGGCCGTGATCTGACTGTGCCTTGGATGAAACGTAGGTATTTTGCAACAAAGTAACAATAAATGATATAAATAAAGATTGCTCTAAGTATTTCCTACCGATTAAAATAATAGATTTTAAATTAAATTGTTTAGCATTGTATATGTATGTAGCTGTGAGCTAATATATATTACAATTAAGATTACTTATATCCATTCAAGTCACTTCTGTTTCTTCCTAAAGATCACACGTAATAATGTTTTTACCTATGTGTTTAGCTTGTGTCTGAAATCCAATAAAAGAGTAGTAATATGTCGGTAGAACTGTAAATAGCGACGATGACTTACTTACTTACCTTACTAATACCTGCGTAATCCGTCGAGTCGAATAATTTGCATTAAAAAAAATCATCAATATATCATGGCATGGCATGGACAACACAAATAACACGTCACTAACACCCATTACCCGAGAACAAATATTTAGCTGTCACATAAATATCTACCCCGGCTGGGATTCGAACCCAGGACCCCTCGCTTCTAGGCAGGGTCACTACCAACTAGGCTACGGGGCCGTTAAATCAACTCGTAATATGCGTAACTGCCTGTAAAATGTAAAAAGCCAGGTTCGTTTCTCGCTCAGGATAAACATATAATTACATTATACCTAGATAAATGTTTAATACTCTGCGACACGAAATCTTAATAGGAAAGTACGAGTATGACAGTTCCGAGTACGTAAGCGTTTAATAAAAAAAATGTTCATCGTAAATCTCAATTAAGAACTGAGCATAATAATCGAACGATTTTAGCACGCGTTTCAGTTGCATGTTAAATTGCCATAAAGATTGATGGCGATGTTTATGTATAAGTAATACGATGTTCGTGAACAAAGAAAAATAGGTAATTGTTACAGCGTCATACAAGCGGTACTCGGCTGCCTGCCCATCGCTGACCCGTCTCTTAACCAGGAGGCTATGAAGATAATGCGTATTGCGTTAAGAGTTTGCAAGTGTGAGTTCATCTTGTATTTCTATCTAATAGTGTTACGCGTAATTTACTTTTTATATAAATATGTGTAAGTACTTAGATATTTAGTAATAATCAATGAAATTGGCAAGTACTTCGTTCCTTTATTACCCGCGTCGGAACGGAAACCGCATATGCGTTTATGTGAAAGGATGTTTATATGTTTGTGTGCAAACCAATATTAACATTTATCTGCCAATTTTTGGTCTCATTTTGATTAGTTAGTGATATGTAATTAACAAGAAAGCAGTAATTACAGAATAGATATGCTTGTTTGAGAGTAGTCACAAATACAGGTACAAGTTTACAAATAATTTATAAAATGAAATGCCAGTGCAAGTGTGCAACTATAATAGCTTAAATCTCCTTCTAATCGAAGCTAGACAAAGACTACAAAAACCTAAAATTCAACAAGATTTATGTACATTGGTGTACCTTTTGTTCTGGGGCAGCAAATCGATATTTTTCAGTCAGGATAAAAACAGCCTCATAATAAATAGGAGCTTGTATAGATAGAAGTAAGTACGTACATGAAAGCAAACAAATTTCCGGGGTGATAGCGGCCCCCTTTCCTGTGTATGCTGATACTTAGGCACAACTTAATATTTATGAAATAAAATTCTCGAAAACGTAATGTAATTATAAATAATTATCTGTAACATTGTATATCATTGTTATTTGCTACTAGAGTTGGAACATGTCTCCTGCTTATTCGAGATAGTCTACATTAGTAACAAAACATTTTCATAACTATAATAGTTATTTACAAAGATATTTAGATGTGTTATATGTTCTTAATATATGTTTAATGAATCTGTTATATTAAAAAATACTTTTTTTTAGGTTTGGTAGCTTACACAACGCGTCCTACATCAGTATCCCAGCAACCTAAAACTTTTTCAGCAGTATTGAATTCAATAGTCCTTACTAAATGTCTGTCAGCTAATTTATGGGAGAACAGTTCCTACGTCAGCAAACAGCTTAGAGGTATCGGTCCTGCGTTCAGTATGCTGCTGGCTTCAGCGGGGAAAACCAACTTCTTGTTGTTGGAGGAAAGTCATCCTAGGGATTTGGAAAGGGTAATTTATAGTTGTATATTTTGTATAATTGTACCTTCGTAAGGTACCTGTATAGCAGTGTAAATATCTGGTAATTATAGTCTAGTGATGTAAACGTTGGACAAGAGTTACTCGATTTTCAATCGTACGCGCCAGCTTTTGCTCCAGCGTGTACACAATTACACTGGGCAAACAACTAAAATAAAATATGCACAAATATGAACAAAAACAGTGATAACTTAGTAGTTCGAAGGTTGGTTTATCGAACGTGGAGGCACAAGTTCGAATCCTGTACGCACCGTGCAGGTTCGAAACCTGCACCGTGAGATCTCCATTATGTTCTCGAAGGTGTGTGAAGTCTACCAATCCGCACTTGGCCAGTGTGGTGGGCTATGGTCTGTACCCCTCACATTGTGAGAAGAGACCCGAACCCAGCAGTGAGACAGTTACGGGTTGTGATGATGATGATGATGAACAAAAGTAGGTATGTACTCCAGTACAGTATGGCTTCCAAGCCATACACATTCCTAGAGGGAAGCACTTGTTATTAATCTAGTTACGATAATATAAGTCATTAATTATCACTTAATTTTGGAAGAGATCGTAAGGAAGTGTACACATCTGAGAGCTTTCACTTAGTTAGCATAGCAGACTGGCAGTAACCCTCTCTATATGTGAAAAGATCTGAGCTGAACAGTCGACTGCTAATAAAGTAAAGGATGTCTTGATAAAACATCTATTTCTTTAAAGACTTAATTAAAGCAAAAATAAAATTATAATATTGAATAATGAATTATTGTTCAATATGTCACTCGTTGATGTCTAATGTTCTAAAATATGGATGATTTTTGGTTATTACTGATTTCTTATAAAAAATATCAACCCATGTATAGACTATATATACCATAATACCTGTAAGGGAGCTTCCTTCACAGAGCCTAAATTGATTCCTAAGTTGGACAAAGACGACAGATATCAATATTACGCCATTTCATTTAAACCAAACATCCATCAAATTCAAATTCCCGAACCCAATTACGCACGTATTAAAATATCATCAATCATTAGTTACGTTGAAATAATACGTTGTCCATTGATATCTATCAAGTGGATAATGTTTTTATGAATCCAGCAATAGTTACGTTTAATATTTCTTGCTCAGATAATGAACAAAGGACCTCCGGCTGGCAATGTTATTAGGAAACAAATCAGTTTACTACCGAAGTACCAACTGACTATAACACCGATAGACAGAGATCGAATGAACATAAAGCTCATATTACTAAACCAAGCTTATCTATCACAGTACTTAGAAAATTTCACTGCAGGAGTTAATCACAAAAGCTACATCGTTGTTGGTGATTCTGAAAACTATCTTTTATATTTATCATCTTTTAAGTGAGTATTTTGAGTAACTTCGAAATGTTTTCAATATTTTTTGGTATGTAAAATAAATATTAATATTCGCATTATTTGCAAATATTTATATGCAAGGGTCACCAGTTGATGTTTCGTTAACGATTTCTGATTGTAATCATGCTTATAGGACACGTTGACTACTTTCCTTCAAATGGCCCTGTCTTTGTTGTAATGCCTTTCAAGCTATAACACGTAAATAATAATAATGATGATAAAAAGAATTATTATATTGCATATAAGCCTATTTTAAGCATATTATGAAAAAGTACTAAATCCTTCTAAAATCCGAAACATGAGAATCACAAGTAACATTATGTTAGTATCAAAAATTGTGATTAGTATGATAAGATATTGCGGTTTTTTCAGAGACACTGATTTAATAAACATATATGACGGGTGCATCTCGTATGAAGTTACTAGAAAGCATAGTCATGAGCATAAAATTACGGCTCATTGTGTTAGCTCTACGTTTGGTAGGTATTGAATCTTTTATGGATTTTATATTGTATAAGGCTTTATATATGGCTGGGTAATAATTATATTACTAATTGAAACCATCGTTTATAGTGGGAATCGATGTGCAAACGGAATTTTCATTCATAGAAATACATCCCAATTATAGCAAGAAAATTGATAGTAATCTAAACATAATATCTGTAGATGATTCTAAACCAACGAACACGAAAGAACAAAATACAGTTGACCGTAAACGTAAAAATCATAAAAATTCAGATATAACATGCTCAAAAGAAAAAGTAAAACGTGACAACAATTTATTACAAAATTTTAGAAGTCTCAAAGATTCTTTTGGAAAAACTGGTAAAGAAATTGTGGGAAACTTACATAAAAATACTCATAAGTCGGAAGAAATATTACAAAATGTAAAGGAACAACAACATAATACTAATAAGAAACTTTTTGAACCAGTTAATTTAAAAGATATAAATATAAATGATACTTTCTCCACGTTGACAGTTGATAATTTCTTTAATAAAGACGAAATATTTGAAGATGTAGAAAACGAGGATCAAGTAAACAATATTTTATCGGAAATTGAAAATGAAATGGGCACAAATATAAACACCCCATTACAAGTTCAAGAACAGCAACAACCTCTTTTGTTTAATAATAGTAACAAAAGAGACTTCGAGGTGTATAATGTTAATGAAAGTAAAAGAAAGAAAGGAAGACATTTTAAATGTAATTTCGATGTTATTGGTCTATTAGAAAAAGAGATTTCCAGCGACGACAATGACGTAATTGTTATCAATGACAATATAGAAGGTTTTACAAATACTGTTAAATCCAAAATTGATAAATATTTACAACATGCTCAGAGTACTGAAAGTAAATATAAAGAAAACAATTACCTACTAGACATAAAAGATGAAGAAGTGTTAAATATCGAAAACGATCAAAAATCTAGGAGTGAAATGAAAGTCGATGATATTTTAGTTGACTGTTCGCAAGTTCAAAAAGACAATTGTATAGTGCAAAGTAAACGTCATGCAATTGATCAAAATCCAATATTGATACAAAATATTGAAGAAGAGTCAAATAAAGAATATTCGGTTAAGGATAAGTACAATGATTATAAAAACTCTATCGAATACAATAAAATGAATAGAGCCTCCGATCCTGCATCTTTTAAAGACGATAGTAACACGAAAAGATTACCATTATCATCATCTACAGTCAAAAATGACGTCCATGAGAATCTAAATTACAATAATTTAATAAAGAACACGAATATGGTATTAGAGCATAATGATATTAATAATGAAATAAAACATAACGTTTCACATATGCAAGACATTGATGAAAGTGCTCTTTTTGTAAATATTTTTCCTAATATGATAACTGAACCACATAACCTACCAGATAGTAATTTTATATGTGAAATTAATAATTTAGATAGTGTGACTGCACCTGACTCCTTAGCGAAGATATCACATGGAATAGATAATGATATACAACTTACTAAAACACCTAAGATACCCTTAGAACTTGTTAATCAACCTACGATTAATTATCCTATTAAACATACCGAATCACTATCTAACTTACATTACAAAGATAAATTACATAAAACAAATGAATTCGCTGTTACACCATTACCTTCAATAAATATTTTATATGCTAACGAAACATCCAATGAATATCAAGCCTTTGACAGTCCTTATCTTAAAAGTTTAAAGGAAAATAAAATAGATTTTCCACTTTACTCCACTACTCAAAATAATAATTTTGAAAACACTAATACATATCATACTTCAAATTGCTTAAAATCAGATAATCATTCAAATAAGAATGAAGAAGATGCTGAGCACATAGAAAAATATTGTTTCCGTGCAACACGGTTCAATGTTTGTTCTGAAAATGACAATCTGCACACAGTTAAAATAATAAGTAAACTTAAAATAGATTTAGACATAACTAAAATTGTTTTAACAAAACAAGAAGACGCAAAAAGTAATGAACCACAGTTTAATAAGATTGAAACAAATTATTCAAATCATACTAAAATAATTGAGCCTGAACTTAATGATTTTGACATTGCAGTCAATGTCGAATCGACATCAAAATTGGAAAATACTGTAAAAAATACTAGTAATTTTTCACATTTCAAAGATTTCACGGAAATTATAGATACACCTGCATTACCTGAGATAAATGAGCCAATATCAAATGAATATGATAAAAACATTGATCGAAATGTTAATAAAATCGGAGATATCTTAAAGAAGTACAGTAATATAATGAGCTGTGTGTAGGTTTCAAAATCTTAAATTATTATATCATTTCTATTTAATTAAAATGTTTTGGAAAGGTGTAATATTCTAACTTAATTTATTTAGTTCCAGAAAGTCAAATATTGTTGTAGCTCCCGTAACAAAACAAAATAATAATGATAATATCACTGAACTACCTGCAGATAAACCAAAACGACGCTATAAAATCAGTGATCTAGTAAATTCAAAAACTCCTTTATCAAAAACTATTAAGGATGATTTCAACCTTTTAAAATTTAGTGATATAGTAATAGATCAAGATCAGAACGAAGTTAATCAAAATATAAATCCGACTGACGATATGCTATTCTCGGACAAATGTAATGAAATTCCTGAATTTAATTTGCACGAAGCTATACCTCTTCAAACAGAATTTTCAAATGAAATAAATGATTGTGAAATGAATATTGAAACGGGCCCTTATACGAAAACAATAGAACTTCCGGAAATTTACAGTCTAAATAATACAATGCTTAATCCAAAAACATTATTAGAATGTTACAATAGTAGAAGTAACACTGAAGAAATTATTCCTCCTCCAACAGAGTTTTCTGATGGTACAAATTTATCTATTCCTATAAATACGACTAACGAATATTCACCACTTTCACCACATTGGAATCCTGATTTTTATCATTATGATGTTCTGAGTAAGACCTCAGATTATGAAACAAGTTATGTAAGAAATATTCTTAATGACATATCGAATACCGATGGACAATTATCAGAAACCTGGACGTCGTCTCCTGAAGATTTACAGGACAAAACAATAAAACCATTCCTATTTCAAAAACCGTTTAATAGCTGTAACACCCCACAAGATAATGTTTCTAGCATGAGTACTGTTTTCTCGAATACAAGAAATGTTAAATTAGGGGAATTTAAATATAAGCGTAAAAAGATATTGAAAAGAAAATAAGGCAAATAATTGAATTTGCCTACTCCACTAATACGATTATTTGCCTTACGCACATAGGGTAGTGATTTTATAGTTCTATATAATATATAGTCTTCGATTTAATTTCTAACCTCGCTGATTTTGTATTACTCGAAACAATTGTCCCTTCATTAAAAAATTAATGATTTTATTATTGAATGTGTTCATTTTATTATTTAGTTTGGTTGTGCAGGGTTTTTAACTTAATAAAAATATTCATTTCGCTACCTCCCTTTAAAGTGCGGATATTTTCCTCGTCTACCCCATATATATGCATTAAGGTATCAGACTTGCCGTGTGCCAACTAACACATGCAAGGGATAGACAGCATAGACCTGTGCAGATTATTTTTTTTTTATTTAGCTCGACCCTATAAAGCCGCCCAATGCAGTAAAAGGATATTTTCATAATTGAGGTATAGAACATATTCAACCGCTCTGACCACCCAAGTGTCAGAAATTTATTATCGCCCAAAGGCATTCCGACGTGGCCTATCTAAGACTATCACAAATGATAATAAAAGCTGTACTTGCCATTCGAAGCAAGGAAGCGCTCAAAATTTTTTTTCCATAGTCCCTGGGCTCGAATTTGAAGTTATATTTAAAAAAAGACAATGTATTGTCCATATTTTAATGTTTCATTCTAATCGTGGTTTAATTTTACGTATGGTATGCAAGGATAGCAAATAACAGTAAATAACACAAGATTTGAAGCAACACCAATTTTTATTGAAGTTAAGAGCAAAAACAATTCATAGCATCTAGGAAATAAAACTTCACGTTTTTTATACTAGTGTTAGTACAGCAAGGGTGAGATTTATATTTTTAAAAGTGGTATTATTCTATTGTTTAATAACTTTAAATATTTCTTACATATATTTAAATATAAGTAAAACCAAGACTGACTAAACATAAAAATATAACACGTGAACTTCGATGTCTCGATGGTCGGACATTATAATTTTATTTAGTTGGTCTTGGTTGAACAGAACTCCATTCCTTTACTCCAATTAGTCTTTTCTAACTTGAACAGTGCGATGTTATGGCGGGCAGGTTGAACTCACACCATTCAATTTAAAAGAAACTGGGTGCGTGCAGAATCCTCGTCACTGCCGACCACCGGCGACAGCGAGACGACGATACTGTACAGGTAGAAAATGTTACAACCTCTATACTTTGCATTAAAATAATGCCCATTTTCACAGGCAAGGGATCCTAACTTCGCAACCATTAATTCCAGTGACATATTCACTCTAACACATAGTTCTCAGCTTCCCTGCAAAGTTTTCTATCATGTATTCAAAAGAAAACCATACGATCACTGGTAAAATAGAAATGAAAGTCTTACAGCAATCCTGCCTTTCATGAAATGTTCTACAAGTCGCCTGCGAGTTCCAACCCTTGCACTTTGTAAGTTCAACCGCAATATGGAAGCTCGATACAAAGCAAAGGTCGGGCAGTTCGTCAACAAGACAATAACCAGCTGAGAATATTTTTCCGTTTAATGCTCAGCATGTTAAAAACTCTTAACACACCATACTAAAAGGAACTTAAATAAGGAAGGGCTGTTTAACTAAAATACCAAAAAGTGGCTATTCTTTGATTATTATAATATACATTAAAAGCTAATATTTTTTGATAAGTAGATAATTATTTCATTATTCAAAAACATCCCTAAATAATGCTGAATATTAAACTGGAAATTTATAGTCCACACTTTTTTTTTCATTTTTTACATTTTATTTATTTTTTTTATTTTTTTATTTATTGAGTAATTTCCACGCTGGGAAAATTACACTAATTCTATGCAAAGTATAGCTTGTATTTTATAAGACCACTCCATACTTTGTTTCCTTAAGTTAACGGGCTATGCTATTTACCCTCGCACATTAGCAGTAAAAGTATTTCTTACTAACCAAATGATGAAATCTATGATACATATTATTTTTCGAAACATTGGAACTGCCTATCATGACCACCTTTCAGTAATAAATGTTTAAAACATAATAACTGAATAGAATTTATTGTGATATATATCTCCATGACACCCTCTATGAAATAAACAGTAAATCTTTTGATTAATCTTAAGGCTAAAAATCTACTCAAATTTAAATAATTGATTACAATATTGATGTAATTTAATTTAATAAACATTACATTAATAATCAGCTTGTAGATAATAATACCATTGAATTAATTATAATTAGGTTTACCACATGCAATTAATATTTATTTATTCACTCCTCAGATATGGTAATTTTATTTCATAAGCAAACTAGACTTTTTCGCCCATATCAAAAACAATAGGAAATAAATTATATTAGGTATTTCCTAGAGGTCATTTGAAATATCACCAGCAATTGTAAATTCCATTAAACAATTTCCATTCTGCTATTAGAAGCTAAATTTTATATTAACAAGATGGTTATGTAAAAAAAATAGGTCTGTAAAAATCGCAATAGCAATTAATTATAAGCAGTGATCACTGTGATCTCAAAAGTAATAATACAATTTAAAATAATTTATTTGGCTATTGATAACAAAATAAATAGTAATATACTGCAAATATGCCAGTTATACAGCATAGCCCGAAGTGCTGACAGCACATTGGCTTTTATGCCATATTCAAACAGAAAGTGGTGATAAAGATAAGTGTAGACTCACAATCTAGCGACATCAAATACTAGCCTCGAATCATATTCTACTCCAAGAATGCGAACTTTCAGAATATGGTTTCATTGTGACAGTGATTAAATACATTACTATTCACTTCACATAGTGTAGTACTAGGCGTGAGTAACTGATGTCGCAAGATGTAGGTCCTACTCACTTCTTGGTCATAATTTTGAGATACTCCAGAGCGTTTTGTGCAGCAGAAGACTGAGCATCTTTGCTCGTCAATCCTGATCCATAGCAAACAGCCACCGGGAGAGTGGAAAGCTGAACGAGACATTGGCAGCGGCCAGTCATAGATTTTTCTTCGATATCCACATAGGTCACTTCAAACGACTGCTCGGATGCAATCTCCTGAAGGAATTGCACGAAATTGAAATCCTTGTTGTTCAGGGGAGTCACCTGCAAAAAAAAGTTTGAACTTTTATATAAACATGCAACTATATCACATAAAATATACATCAAAACAAACTACACACAAATTTAATGTTAACATCATGCATGAGTTTATTTAAACACAACAATATAACATGGTAGATAGTTTCATACACATCTGTCCTAAAAAAAATAAGCACCAGAAAATTACTATTCATTTATTTTTATTTGCTTAACTTTTAATCACATATTTATTCTACATGAAAATAATAAGCTTTTGAATAAAATCACTGTTATTAAAATATGGAGTTGGACACATAATTTCAGTAGATTCAATATCAACTATTCTTCAAACATGATTATTTTAAGTGTTACTTTTTAGTAAATGAGTTTTTTTTTATTTCAATTGTTTTATAAACAAACAAAAATGATAAAAATGAACTCTATAACAAAGTATCTCATATATTTAATGCATGGTAGTACATATAAAGAGTTCCATATGTCTAACATAAACTTTCCAGCATTTCCACTCAAGCTAAAGATTTTGTCCTGACTGATTTGTGATGACAGATGGTCTGTCATTGTCCTTGATCCTTTTTATCTATTATATATAACTAGCAGATGGAATGTAAGTAATGTGGAGGTGATAATACATAATACAACAAGTACCGAATTATTACTATGTTATATTGAGGGTTTATAACAATGATATTGAAAGTTCCATGCATAATAAACAAAATTTTGCATACCTGCAACTTGGCCAGGTTAGGGCCGACAGATTGTTTGAGATGTTTGTGAAACTGCGACACCTTGTGGCTATGGCTGGTAGTGAGTGTGGAGATTTTACTATCTTTCAAGTCGGCATAACGGGCCGCGACTCCGCCCTAGAACACAACACGTAATATTAGTTCAGATTCCAAGTTAGCCATCCATCAGTCCATTCAAGCTTGCAGGAGCCGACCGAAAGATAGTAAAATACCTGGCCAAGTGCTAGCAATCCACTTTTGGATTGTAACTAGTGCCTCTTATGGCTAGTATAAATGTTGGGGTTATATTAGATGTATAATAGTTTAAAGCTTAAAATTTATTAGTCAGTTGTTAACACTTCATATAATCACATTATAAATTACGTGACAATGTAAGATATAATAGAATGAGAAACTGAGTAAGGTGAAAGGACAACACATGAAGGATTTTAAAAATAAATGGAATGTGTACCCAAGATATTACAGAATATTTATTATTGTTTGTTTAGCACTAGATTAAATTCTTGTTTACAATACCTCTTCTTCAGGTTGGAAAGTTTCCGGAGGGTTATCTTGGAGAGCTTGCCACATCTTGTATGCAGCGTGGCGTTTAGCTAACTTCTTAGATTTCCCAGTACCTACTTCTCTACGTTTGAGAAGTGTACACACAATAGTAAACTGACGCTCATGAGGCAAACCTGAAATCACATAATATATGCTATTTTGATTGGATTTCACACACTTATTGTCCACCAATATGTTTTTCTTGTATGTAAACATGCACTTCAATGTATTAAATAGTGTGGGTGTATAAAGTGTATGACAAAATACCTAACAAATATTTACAGTACTCACGGCGATTGACATTATCATCATTCTCTGCATGATATGAAGGTGGTGGCCAGAATCGAGACATGCAAAGCTCCTGCAGCCATCCAACTGGGTTGCCCATCAATTTATCTTCAAACGATGACACTAGAGCACCACTGTAATAAACATATATAAATCAAAACATTATAACATACTTCAAAATATAAATAAATGTTACAATATAACTTGTTGTTACAGCATTTCAAAAATTTCAAATCAATTGTCCCTGTTTTGTCAGCTCCTTTTTGATGTGCAACTAGTCTATGGTATGGTTGGTATTCTACTGAACATCGGTGTTTGTAATGACAGCTGAATCATAGATCAATGAAATAAAATAACTTTACCAAAGTTAAAAAAAAACTTACGTTTCTGGTACATTTCCATTAGTAGCTTGATCGGCTGGAGCTGCACCAGTTAGTTTGTCCAGTAATGCTTTAGCAGCCGAATGCTTAGCTTCTTTCTTTGAGCGACCAGTGCCCATAGCTGTAAATCACAACAAAATTTATTATGAAGTTATTATCTTACAGCTGAATGTAAGTATTGTAGGCTACAACCTCTTCAATAAAAAAATAAATACTTTCACAAAGGTTCACACATTAAAATTAAAAACAAAGAATTAATATGACTTCATGGAACAATTCAGTTTTTTATATGAAATAGCAATTTAAGGCCATTAAATCAGCTCACCAACTAAATCAGCAACTGTAACACGATAACGAAATGTAGGTTCATGAATCATTCCTTCAATCTGCACCAATTCATACTTTGGCACAGTGCCACGGCGAGCCAGGAGCTCTTGCAGAACTGAGACTGGAGTCTTGGTCGGCAGTGCCTCCATTTCCTGTCAAATTCTTATGTTAAAATAATATTGACAAAAGTATTTGTTTATCACCTATTTGGATATATTTTGATAACTCAAATTTGAATTCTATTGTTCAAAATTTTTGTGAGATGTTTTTCAAAGGTAAATTCTTTGAATCTTTATAAGAAAAACCTGAGAACAGCAGTAATACAAATTTAAAGTTCAAATACGATAGGTTAATTTAATATGCAGTATTTAAGCACTTCATCTTGTGGCAAATATTCCAGGAAATTCATAGGTTTAGAGCTGGTTAAATAACATTAAAGGTTGTTTTTTAATAACAAGAGTAAATTCAATATTTACCCTCTTAGCAGCTTCATCAAGCGGCAAACGTTCAAGGTTGTTTATAGGTTTAGGCCTGTTTTGAAAACGCCGCCTGGGCCCATGGGGCGCATGTTCTCCATCCGGCCCTGTGGTATGAACTGTCATCCCATGGACCACTCCAGGAACACCTCCATGGACCACACCTGGGTGCGGGTGTACTACTCCCCCATCCATCTGTGTAGTAACATACAAAACATAGTGCGTAACCTTTTTTTAAAAACTACTAATCTTTTTCAATAACATTCACCTATTTATTGTGCTCTTTATACACTTGTGACATGCACATATACCTTAATTATATTTAGTCAGGTTGGAAATAGGGTTTTTTTAAGGCAGTAACCTAATCCAGTACTAGGTTATTATTAGTTATTCGGCATTTGTTTGCTCTATAATGAGAATATATTTGGCATTTAATTTACGGCCTAAAAGACTAGTAATGTCATTAGAAAAAATTAATACACATACAATATTTTAATTACGAATAAGAGTAATAAATAAATAGGTAATCAAAGTATATTTATATACAATACTTCGAGAAATTGTAACATGTGATTTGTGATATGTGTGACATGGCGGCCCCGGCCATTACATTATCTCAAAATGGCTTCGGAAAAGCATGCCGGTAAATTGTAAATGGAAGATTTATAGCACTTACAGAGAATTAAATTAAATTTGTAGAAAGTAAAAATGATACATTATATTTCTACAAATGTTAAAGATTCTAATAGAATTTAAATGATTTCTACATGCAGCGAATCAGGATTACAAATAAATCAAGAACTTACCATTTTTACGCCCCGTAATAGAATTTTGGATGTAAAAATATGAAACTTACAAGGTAAATGGCAAAAATATATTTTCAAATCCCTACTTTATTATGGATGATTGTATAATAGCACTAAGAAAAAAAACCTCAGCTCAGCGAAATCGGAAAATTAAGCCTACAGCGCACACACACTTCAACAATTCAGATTTCGGCAACCCGTCCATCTCACAGAGTATGTAAACACTACGGTCCCTCCATAGTCTATTCCACAGAGTACGTAAACACTTTTTGTAGTGTTTCAATTCATAGAAAAAAAAAAATCCCAAAGATATTATATCCGAGTAGATTGAGTACACGAGCCAATAACAGTCCGACAAGATTATAAGGGAGACTATTGTCCCTTTCTAATAAGGTAGCAATATTTTTTTGTATTGGGACGCAGAAACAAATTTACGTTCGTAAAATGCATGTATTATTTCCGTTCATTTAATAAATATTAGTGTATTATTTTGATTGAGATATTTTAAATTAGAATTGATAAACGATTTAAGTAGGTTAATTGAGCTTATAGATTATATTTTTATCGTAACTTACGTGTCTTTCGTTGACTACCATGCTCTGTAATAGTAATTTTATTGAACAATGGCTTATGAATTCGATTCCTAAATGATACATAAATGTACGCGTGTTTGTTTATCCTACTGTGCGCCAAGAAGTAATTTAAATATAAGTTGACATTTCATAATAACCGTGGTAGATTATGGTCCAAGATCCCGGGGCCGCCAAACCTTGATTGTTTAAAGTATGAAATATATTGAGTAAAGTAGTATTAGTATACGCTTTGAATATGTCCTTACCAGCTAGCTCGAGAAACGGCTAATTTACAGATCGGCCGGTGATGAAGGTAGATAAAAAAAGGAAATCCCGTACTAACATTAAAATGTATTTAATATTCGTTTATAAAATTATTTTGGTTTTATATTCCGATTATTTTTAAGATCCTTTATGTACACTAAAATCCAATATGAAACGTAATCAGAACTAAGTGAAACCTCTGCATTAATTTTCTTTTAAATCAATTTTAAAATTTTTGATCTTATTACCATGAAGTCGTAAAATAGAAAAAATATTGTTTTTATTACAAAAACATACTTTTCAATATAACAAAGCTCGTGTAGAGAAAAGTGTTTTGTCTAAGCGGACTAAGCAATTATAACTCTATAATTTACAAATTATAATTATGATATATATACATGTAATACCAAAAAAAAACGCAAATGAGATATGTAAATAATTAATTTTAGTCATTAATTGCATGTTACACTCATAAATTAAGATTCTGAAATAGATTACTTATATTCAAATTTAATTAGTTTGGTCTCGCTTGTCGAATTGTACTAATATAATTAAATACATGGTGCAAGAAGCCAGCATCTGAAAGAAAAAAAGAAGTTACAGGGATTGATAAAATACTATTTACACCTATCTGTGTATACCTATATACCTACGTCTTAAAAACAAGTACCTATAACATAATATTTGGGAATACAAGGCAAGAGTGAAAATCTTTTATTGAGTAATTTTACCATCCGTTTTTCACGCATCGTAAATTAGAGCAGTTGTCTACCTCCGTCCCTCCCTCGGTACGTCCATGGTTATTGTTGAACACATGCAATACACAATTATTCACTCTTTACGATACAGATACCTAATCAACGCTTAAAAAAAATGAAAATATTACTGAAAGGTGCCGATATTCCTATCAACTATATAATAGCTGATGATCTTCGAACGACTGAGATCACCTTACGTCATAACTCAGAACACTCTTGACCAAGTCATCTTTAGATGAAAAAAAGGCTATATATGTACAGGGTGAAACGACTCAGAGCGACGATGTCACAGATACAAGTATTCCTCGCTAGCGTTTCAAGAAAATATTGAACATAACAAAATAAAACGAATATTTATTTAAACACTACAA
>DWPA01001472.1:0-18502 GCA_018251375.1 Calpodes ethlius | reverse complement strand
ACTGAAAATTGTATAATTTTACAATTAATCATGATCAAAATATTAACAAAAGTATTAATGTCATTATTAGTAATACGTATAAAATAATACTTAAACGCTGTTATTACGGTTCCCTCATATCGGACCAGGAGACAGCAAAAATAAAATTATATAAAATGGTTGAGCATTCCTGTATCAGCCAACCGCTTGACCCTTTGACCCGGGAGAAAACGGTTTAGACTTTACTCGGTACTATATGGTACTAGTACAGTGAGCAATGATCGTATTTGTGATCTTGGGAACGTAGGGTATCCTATAATGACGTCTCAAAAGTTAATAGTAGAATTATCAGACTATAGTGAAACGTGTCTTTCTCATTCTTACAATCGCTTATGTTTGTTCAGGCTAGAGGTCAGAAGAGGATGTTTTAACAGTTACTGTTTTTACATTTATTTATTATTATTATTCTTATCCTATTAAAAGTTGAAATAAAAATGAAACATTATAATAATATAATTATAAAATTGAGTGATGATGAATTTTAGTTATAATTAACTTTTTTTTCTAAATTTCTCCTTTGTTTGGCTTCTGGGGTTAAAATATATTTAAAAATATAAAAATTATGATGACAAAGGTTCGAATCTTCGTTTTCACTAAATTTGTAACATGTAACTAAGCTAATATTTAGTAACATAACGTAATGTGTTAGTTTGGAACGTTTGAGGTATATGCTTGAAGGATTATGATTACACATAAAGAAACAGTGATTTGCATTCTGTATAGGTTATGTCCAAAATGTCAACTGTTACGTGACTTTTTTTTTTTTTTTATGATTCTGGTCTTAGTTTGCTTTTGTTTGGAATTTCATAATTGGTCAAGTCAAGCTTTATTGATTATAGAAAACTTTAAATTTAGAATACGACATTTTAGGATAAGATTTAATTTATATTGTAACACAGTACCTAGTTTGTATACAATATTTTTAGTATTAAAATAGTAAATAAATCCAAATTTCTTGCATTTGCATTGTTTAGAGTTCGTCTATTTATACTTGTTTTATTTGATAAACAATTTTGCCGTTAAAAATACGTTTTGTTATAAATTTAAAAAATAATAATTAATACTAAGGTGACGTATGATTTACAACGTTATATCCCTTCTTTGTCCATATCAATAAATAAATATAAGGTTTAAAGAATTTAAATCAATCAATCAATGCTGAGTAAATATTCTTTTTATCCTCCGGATTATGACATCGGATCTAAAGCCACGTGTAACGTTGATATTATGTGAAGATTGCGACCGTATAGCCTAGTTGGAAGTGCCTCTGCCTGCGAGGTATCTCGGGTTCGATTCCCAACCGTTCTTGTTTGTTCTTCGATCGCGGCTATCAGTAATGTCTTATTTGTGTTGTCTAGAAATAAGTGTTTTTTATAGCTATAACTACGGTTTTAAAAAACTTTTGTTATTTGGGGTTGACTGTCGATTTTCATTAAATAGCTCTCTTGACGCATGAGCTACATGCATTTATTTATTTTTATTATTATTTACTCATTACAAGGATAACAATGATGATGCGAATCTTTATCTACTTTCTATAAGTGTAACATTCGGGTTGTAAATAAGTTCGAAATAGGCTCACTATCTTTAATCTTATTTTATAGTTAATTGCTCATTCCAAAGAAGGAACTTCATAATTGTGTCCATTTCGTGGTTTGAAAATTTTATTGACTTTCAGATACACACGCGTGCCGCTAACCTGTTTCGGGAAACAAGTTGTTTGAAGTGATTTAATCATTACCCTTTTAATAAAGTGCTCTCCGGAACTAACGTCATTAAGGCGCTTATCAGTTACTTCGTTTTATTAAGTGTCATCAAATTACTCGAGACATATATATTTTTTATCTATGAAACATATTAATTGCATTTAGTATACTTACTCCGAATGTTATGAAAAAACTTTTAGACAATACCGTACAAATTATATTTAAAGTTACTTAGGCATACTACAATTAACATAAATATGAATTTAATAATAATGTAATGTAAAAAAATACGTCTTCAATTACAATTGAGACTAAACGATACCTTATTTAATACTATAGTTGGAGATGAAATAAAATGGCAAATGTTCTGTTAATATTTGTTTATAAATCAATTAATTTAAACCCGTATAAATGTCTCAACAGAAATTTATTTTGTGGTATCGATATCATCCTCGGCTCCGTGGCCAAAGTCGATTTGACGCAAAACTTTTAAAATAATTACGGTAAATTATTACGAATACAAGTTTCCTTATATTTTCTTTCACCGAGAGCTTGCTTAAATGTTTTGCATTCGCCTCAACACCTTCCCACCATCTGCTACCGTCCAATGAATGAAACGAATTAACGAGTTCTAAATTGGGATGCTACGAGTATGAAATCGTAAAATGTAATCAAGTTCACCCAGTTTTCACTTTTGTGTTTTGTCATGAGAAAGAATATAGTGTAAGTGTTAAAGCATAGTAAGAAAGCATTGCGTTTTGTTGAGCAATTAAGTAAAAGTAGGAGCGTGCGAACAGGCTAAGGCCAATGCTCTTTACAATGACGGATGACCCTTGGTCAAAGAATGCGGCGAGTCAACAATGAACTTTATTAGTCCCTAGTAATTCAACAAGCCATTATGTTGTGTCAGTTCAAAATATAAAGTAACTTTTGTTAATACGCGGTAAGTGATTATTTCATATTGTTAATGGTGATTGTAACAAAATAATGGTTTTTATTTTGTTTGCCTTAGAAAGAAGCAAACATAGGCTCACGGAATAATATATGTTAATTTCTATAACAAAATGCTGGTAGGTATTTTTATCTGCTAAACTGTGTGAGAACATTTATTTCCTATTTAGCGATGATGACACTTTTTTCTTTTCTTGTTTTAATTTAGTCGACAGTTCTACAGCTTTAAACGGATATAAACTATTGAAGTAACTATAAGTAATTTTCACTTTCTACACGTATTTATTTAAATGATATGTCCAAACGTGCATGGCGTATGTGGACACGCACATTTCGAAACGTGGACGCGATACAGGTGTAATTTCGTCGATAAGCTAGCTCTCAAGTTATACAAGTATTAAGTTAGCCTGGTTTTAATAATATTTTATTTACTAATTTATTTAGGTTTGCAAAAGGCCAGTGCCAAAAGCTAGACTATACACCATTTAAGGCAAACACAGAATGCGCTAAATAATAATTTTTTTAATAATTTTAATTGTTAGTGTTACTCTTGGTGTTGAGTTAGAGTTAAGCTTTTTTTAAAGTTAGAAATGACATATTATGATCGATGGCATCCATTTAATATTCTCTAAAGACGTGGAGTCACAGAACTGGCACACGCATTCTTCTTCGAAAAAGTACTCGAAGAAGTGCATAATACACATAGTGTAGATATAATTTCTCATAAAATTTATTCGGGGTTCGTGGCAGTTAAATTTACTTGAAATATTAGTACAGGCTTTATAAAAATATAAACACACTGCTTCCTATACGTCAACACAGTCTCTATATCAAGTGGTATATATGCGTTAGTCAGACTTCAGACGTTCAAAGCTGGAAAACTAGACAACCCCTAAAGCACCCCTTTGACCGTTCATAAATTTGTCTGATGCTAGTGGATGCCTTTTATCTTCTTCAGATTGTCAGTATACCTAAATATTGCTAACATTCAAGACTCGGGAATAAAGATTTATCAGATACATCTTAATCAGGTTTCTAAAATGTACTATTCCAAAGTCACATCGATTGAGTTACGGGATATTCAAAAATGTGCTTAATGTACATTGTTTGATGTATAATTTATATTTTAGAAAATAAGGGGTTTAATTGAATTGGGGTATTGCTTGAATTGAATCCTGCGTAACCACTAACAAGATTGTACGTCTATTGGAGATAGCTGTGCAATGCCTATCATAACATCGGCTTTTACAGATGGATAGCCACTGCTGATCACAAACCTCTATCGAGGCGTGTTACAATATTTGGACCTCCGTTGACCTCATCCAGTCACTACCACCTTCTTTAGGATGCCGGTCGTTGGTCCCCTAGGCAGCCCACGTTTTCTGCCGTCTGTCTTTGTGCACTACTATCGAGAATAATTTAGACAGTACTCGTGTCCTAAAAAAAGAGGTCTTCCTGTCCCAGTCCAGTCAGAATCAATCGTGAAGTCATTAAAGCTTACGAAATAGCACTGGAAAACCTTTTATCGGTATCGTTCTCTTGTGGTCAGCGACTTGTCATCAAGTGGCTCACCTGCTCATTTGGTGGCATATAAAAATTAGATAATACGATAAAATTAACAGCATATTCATACAATATGATATTATAAGATATAAAAAAAAGATCACAAGAAACAAAACGCTGATGTTATTGAAATAATCTATAAAGATCTTGTGATCCGAGTACAATAAACGTTATGAGAAGCGATGAAACAAACATTGAAAAGAAGGTTCTACAAAATCATTGATAACTATCACTAAAGTAGTACCTTCTTCCGATAGCGTCTATCGGCTGTACATTTTATGAGAAAAGAGAAAAGTGCAAAGAATGGCAGCTCGTGGGAAGCAGGTACAATGGCGTGGATATGTCACGGCGTGTGTTTCACTATATTTTCTAAGTAATTACAAGAGGAATGTTAAAACTACATAATTAAAATATACTACCACGGACGTGTAGCTTAGCCTAAATAAAATCCTTAAATTTTCAGGACACATAATCATATCTTTTTATTAACTGAATAATTTACCTGAATATACATGATTCAATTTGGTTATTTGTGCAAAATTAAAAACAAGTGAATGTATTTCTATCCAGACTTGAAAGAGGCTATGTTGATGTACTTTCCACAATATTGTAAGCGTAGCGCCACTCTATTCCCAATGCTAACTATCGATATTTTTCCATTATTTTCAACATAGGAACTCCCGAGTATACAACAATTTGGAAAACTTCCATATATTCTTGTATGTTTAGATTACTGTTAGACAAATATTAAATAATGAAACAAAAAATAAATAAGGAAATTATTATCAACTATAGAAGTATGTCACGTGTTATCAAATTACGATTGTTTAAATTATTTTATTGCCATAAGCGTATTGTTATTCTTCATGACCTTAAAAATATGTGACGCAAATAGGGCAAGGCAAAAATGTATGTAAAAATATATTTAAAATAAAAAAAACTTCGAGCACTATTCGATTACTGATACACGTTTGTATTGTCCATAAATATGCAGTTATTTTATGAATTATATTAAATAAAACTGTTTTGGTTATTTCAGATACTTGGAATCCTGCTTGTTTCCGTGATTTCAAGATGCGTATGTGAGTCAACAAACGGATACAGTCATAGCAATGTCAACGCTGCCTCGCAAATTGGAAATCTATTGAAACCGCCACCGCTTCCACCATTGTCGCCGATAGTTCCTGTACCATTTCATGGCGGGCAAGGAAGATTACAACGTCAAAATTTAGATATCGCTTATCAATATCAACCCCCTTCATCATCGCTTGCCTCCCCTCCCCTAGCCCCTCCTACTGATTTTAAATTTCCAGCACCATTTTACAAACAGTACAATTTCAATTTCGTACCACCACCTCAACCTTTTAGTACTACACCCTCGCCATCTATATTTCAAAAAGTGTCTGGATGGCTGTTTCCTTCTAAAGAAATTTCTTACGAGCCAGATGTGACTAGTAGTAACAATATAACACCTTTAAAAAAGGACTGTAATCCTTGCAATTTAGTGCCATGGATCCCAGTATTAAGGTACAAGCTAGGATCTGAAAGTCAACAGCAAAGTATAAGTCCCACGTATGGTTCTTCAAGTCCTACTTATGGATCTCCAAGTCCAACAGCTTACACACCCTTACAAAACTTTGGACAATATCGGCCTCAGGTTTTAAATACAAACGGTTACGACCAATTGAAGCAAAGCTTTTCAGGTGGAAAACCACATGACGTATATGGACCGCCCAAGCTATCTAAACTACCCGTTAATACATTTTCGTCTATAAGCTCAACCTATGGCCCCCCAAGCCCAACACATACTGTACCAATTTTACAAGATAATCCAATAAGTTCTACGTTAAGTTTGTCTAGTAATTCTTATGATCTATCAAGTAACTCATATGGAACACCTAGTAAATCAATATTACCACCTAGTTCCTCGTATGGTTTGCCCATTTCTTCATTATCAACTTCTACTAGTAGGATTCCTACGAACATTTATGGATCTCCTCCTTACGATTATAACAGTTTCTTGTCCACCACTTATTCACCAATATCGCCTAATTACTACCCTGAAGTTCTAAACAAAGAGTTACCTGATCAAAGTAATGTTGAAATATTGGACGACATTAAACCAGCGACGGAATTAGAATTACCAAACGTTTCATCGCCGTCCGGGTTTAAGAACTCCTATGGTGAAATTATAACTAATACATATGCTCTAGATATACCATATTCAGTATCAGCGACTGCAGCTGAATCGAATAAAATTAAAACGGAAGTATTACCTTATGATAGCACTAATCTAGTGAAACAAAATATTTCTATTGCCCTTGCAAATCCTGCGCCATTTTCATTGAACAGAGGTAGAAATATTCACACTTTACAACCGGTTGCTTTACCTAACCTCAGCGTTTCACCGCTACCACCAATTTTTAATGCACGACCGTTTCGCACAATATCCAATATTTTGCAGTCCAATACGTTTCAAGCTATTAACGTCGTGCAAGGTCCAATAAATAATGTAAAAGTGGAAAAGAGTATTCCGATTTCAGAATTTACTCATTCTATAGAATATCCTACTACTGTGATTCAATCACCTATTATTGATATTGATGTATCAAAATCTGCAAACCAATCAAAGGGATATAGAAATATTGCAAATAGTTTTGTGATAGATGAAATAAGAGACATATCGTCACAAGCATCAGAGGATCACATTTCTGCTGCTAAATCGCAGCCAGATTCTAGTTTTGAGACTACTGGCGCGGACTATGGGAATGACTTATACGAATCAGGATTACCTATAGGTTTAAATATGAAATCACCATTTCCTTCTAATCATAAACCCGATTTTGCCGATTTACGAGGTATAAAGGATGAAGATGTTGATAAGTACAGAACTGAAAGTAATTTACAGAATATTGATTCTCCACTACTGTACCTTAAGCCAAGTGCACCGCATAAAGATTTTGAAAATTTCGTGACCTTACCAACCTCCTTAAATGGACATGAATATGAAATGTACGATGAAATTCCTACAACAACTGCGTCACCTCCTCAACAATCTACACTCACAAGTGCGTGGGATGAAAGTAGGACTTATTTCAGTGACTTGTCTCCTGCAAGGGAAAATCAAGATCAAGTTAATCGCGGAAAAATCATACAAATAATAGTTCCATACACTACAGGACAGAAAAGTGATAATATGGAATCTTGGCCGAAAAATTGGAATACCAATTCTGAAAAAGATTTCTTGGCTCGAAAAGTTCAGTCAAATACAGAAAACTATATCTTTTCTACTACCAGTAGTACTACAGAAAATTATAATGCTGAAACTGCGACCGATGTTCCCCAAACGACAGTAACAGAACATACTGATGAAGATCGACAGAATACTCCTGCAATGCCCAATGATCTTTATGATGTTAAAGAACCCCCATTTGATATTATCAAACTTCAGCACACTATTGATGACTGGACTGAGCAAGAGTATTCTAATTCTAAGTATGTAAGAACTCCTCAAAGGACTCGTTCGAGTGAAAAATATGCCAAACAAATTCCTGATGATTACTTCACTACTACAATGAATCCCTTAGTAAATTATGTTTCATCGACTAACAATTATAATTATGATTTTTATGATCATGAAGGATCTAGTAGCAATCAACATACTGTTATTGATAACAAAAATGGTTCATTAACAAAGTTTCATAAAGAATATAATTCTATAGAAAGAACAAAGAGTGATTTTAAGAGTGGAAAGAATGAAAATCCAGATGAAATTCAAAAGCTACACATCTACACAGCAGCGTCTTCGTTTCGAACTTCGACCACTACGCCTGCACCATGGAGCGAGATACAAACTTCAATATCTCCCTTAACCAAAGAAAAGGTTTACGTAGTGACTTCAAAACCTTGGCGAGAAAAACCGAAGGCGCCTGAATATGAATACGATGTAGATACTTTTGAATCAAAGAAAACAGTATCAGATGTTTCTGCTCCGGAATCTGATGATTTACCATTTAAATCACCAAGATTCTCGGACAGACCTTCTTATGGTTTTCGACCTACTGGCGCTCAAAATCAATTACATTTGGACGCATCTTTATCTTCAAAAGAATGGCATCACAGTAGTAAGTTTTAGTCGAACTTAACGTTAATATCAATCACTTATGCACACTATATTAATTTTCTATTTCTTATTATTTCAGTTAATGATTTGCGAGCTCGCACCCAAATTGAACACCTATCTCTGTATGAAGGATCTGAACAAAAAGATAACATCTATTTGGAAGAGGTTTTTATCACTTTATGCACTAACTTTCTCATAACTAATTGGTTATTTCTCTTAGGATAACTTCACTATGTCATCTATTCCTTAAGCACATTCCGTAACTTACTATTGAATAATAATATCTACCGTACCCCGTATTACGTGTACAACACCGGATGGGTGTAAGATAAAACGAAAGTGATATAACTTATAATGTACATATTTATAAAGTTTATGATGATTTTCTTCTTACTAAAATAGATGCTAGATGATGTAATCACTTGTAATGTAAATCCCAGTATAAGATGTGAAAAATATTTTTTTTACATACAATTACTCCTTATTATACACTATTTCTTATAAATTATAAGTTTTTTTTACTGTTTATCTCGTTCAATGGTAAGTGACATTTACTAATTCAATATGTGCGTTGTAAATATATATATGTATCTAGTTTGATATTAAAAATTAATTTGTAATATTCTGGATAGATGTTGCCATCGGCATGTCTAAATATTTCGTTATTTAAATTCCTATAGTAACATTTACAAAGTTACAGTAGCTAAAACAATTCAAATATATTTTTTAGACCAAACATTAACATGTTTTTGTAACTAGTCGCCTATTGGTTGAAATTTAACTATATTTTTTTTTTAATTCTGAAGAAATATAAAACATAAATTTGGATGTATCCAAAGAATTTTTCTATCTTAAAAGTCGTTAATTATATATCCGAGACCAAAAATTTTGTACAAATGACAATAAAAGACATATACTGTTTATTTTATTGATAACACTAAAACTTCCGAGTAGCTTCCGAACTATATAAAATAAAATGAAAACCGATAGACAAACAAAGAAGAAAGCAGTACAACTTTTTCTCTTAGCCTATTTATAATACAGATTATACACTAAGTAATTTGCGATTTAGGTATATGAATTTGAAGATTAACAATTACTTTTTTATTACTTTTTAGGATACAGCCACTCCAAAGACAGCGTAGGGGATAAGGAAGATCAAGAAGACATAATTGAAAAAGATTATAGTGAATACTAAGATGAACTGTTTAAATTAATTTTACAGTGAATACGTCTAAAATTGGTAAAAGTGATTTCCGTGTCAATTCCAGACGTGTAACATCATCAATGACGTGTATTTCAGTGACTAATTATGACGTAATTTACTAAGGACTGATACTATGTAAGTGAAGACAGAAAGAGACAGACAGTGAACGCTACAGTGGATCGAAGTGCTTAAGTTTATTAGGTTTTTAAAACCAGACTTATATACAAATATTCCTATACAACCTTAAAAAAAGATGGTTGAGGTACGCCAATTACGAGTATTTAAAATGAGTATATCTACTTATTACTTAATATTGTTTTAGGTAATTAGTCTACGTAATCATATACGTGATAAGTGTATGTATTGTATGTATCAAATATATAACTGTATAATAATAATGAATTTTCAGTAATTCTTTATTTGCTGTATATACAATAATATACGTTAAGTATTTAGTAAATTATACTTTAGTAAATACTTCGTTTCACTAGGCTATTACTTTTTATATTAAACTATCGATTTAATACTATATCGTTTGTGATAATTAATTATATTCTATACAAATGGACGGATGTAATGAACTTATAAGGGAGGTTATTTTAACTTATAATTTTCATTGCAGTTCTCCAGTGTAGGAGATAGAAGGGTACTTATATAATTCGACTGCCTTTTAGCTATTTCTATTAAAACTTATATTTAATTAAATGAAATGAAGAGAGTTTGTTGTGTACGTGAACCAAAGCTGAGATTTATTCAGCCTTATTTCTAAGAGTAGTTTAAAATTAATTCATTTACTAAGCTATTCAATAGGCAGAGGTTCCCAACTGAAAAGAAATTATAACTGCCTTAATAAAAACCCCTATAATTATTTAACTTTAATAAAGCTAAATAAATTGATCTTTGTTTCAAGTTATTAATAATAATTATTAATAACTTGAAACAAAGTACATTACATTTAGGCAACAGTTTATTGTAATAATTATTCGCTTTCAAGTCTTTGGACTTTATTATCAATATAATTTTCTTTTATATTTTGCCGCTTGCACCAAAAAAGTTAAATGTTGCTTGTATGTTTTAAATGAAGTTAGGAACCTCTGTCATAATTATTGACGCAATTATTTACACTTTTGGTATCCAAATGTGATTAGAACTTCTGTTTTATGAAATTATTATCTGTAAATACTGATAGAAATTCTGTAAATATACATTAACTGTTATTTTAGGTTAATGATAGTAACATAACCTACTTGTATGAGGTTAAGATAAGATTACAAAATAACGATGAAAGTTTGTAAATAATTGAAAGTCATTTTGTACCATATTAAAATGAAAATACATTTAATTGTACATCTTGATATCTTATCTATTAGGCACATATATACATTTACTTTATACAAATATACAATTAATATTTGAACTATGTGGTTGTTTGTTTGGAACTTATATTCTTTAGTCTGTAGTATAAGAATTCGGCGCTCCAACTAATTATGCATAGTAGAGTAACGAAATTTATAACTATAATTGGAATTCTATAGGAACCCGAGGCGTCGCGAATACGACCTGGAAGGAGACAGGAAATGCTAGTTAGTAAAAGTAGAATTAATTATAATTTAAAATATTAATTATGTCGGTTGATAGTGACCCTGCTAAAGCTAAGGGCCTTGGGTTCGATTCTGACTGGAATACACATTTATGAGACATATAAAAGTATCAAGTCATGGATGTTAGTGATGTGTCTATGTCATCCGTGACCTAGGCAATCTTAGGACACAGTGTGAGTGATTAGCGATAAATTTATAAAAGATAATCAGATGAGCCTTCTGACAATAAGTGGTCACCTTCTTCCAAGGTCTTCCAGGAGATTTAAATATGGCCAAGATGATAAACAATAAACTTATACCCCCGCAGTAGTATTAACTGTGTCGCGGGCGGCATGGACAACACAAATAACATATGTCATATAAATATCTGCCCCGGCCGGGAATCGAACCTAGGACCCCACGCTTCGCAGGCAGGGTCACTAGAAACTTGGCTACGGGGGCGTCAAGATGAACGGGGGATGAAAATGGACAATTCGCTTAGTACTATCTTTCTTATACTATTATTAAGACTTCTCAACAACTTTCCATGGTTTATTAAAAAGCCATACCGTGCCATGCATGCATAGGCTACTAGTTTGCCGTGTCGGTAAAAATACCTCATCATTCTGCACATGTGCAATGGATGTTCAATTAGGTGGTAAAAGGCATAGAACCTAGGAACTACCAACAGAAGGCAACGATCACTAAAACCTCGTCAGTTGTTCAATAGAGTGCACCACAAGCAGAGGACGTTGGCAAGGGCTCAAATATAGATGGCGCTCTTCACCCATAACAAAACTAACTTAACTTTAGAATTATAATATGGTAAGTAGTATGGAAAATTTTATTAAACTAAGAACATTGACTTATTGTTTTAAGACTGTAAGAAAATGTTTGAACAAATTAAGCTAAGATAAAACAGAGATAGTCAATTGCGATAAGATATTTTTTCATACCTAATAATGATCCAATTGTTATAATAACAATTCCGTTGAAAAACATCTGTATGCCCGAAGCGAATGGCAGTCTTTCAAGCGGTACATAGTTTGGTATGACAATATTCATGTAAACTGTCCTTACACCTTTGGTCACGCCCATAGCGAGTGCTACAAATAGCATTCCAGTGAATGACGTAGTAAACAGCATTACTGAAATAATATCATATATTATTATCAACTTTACAATAAAATTCACAAGACAATTTAGGCACTATATATTAATAATGATTTGATGATAGTAACAATAGAAGGCTATTCTTAGTTGCTACTCAATAAATGTATGATATAAAAGCTATAAAAGTAATTCGATGAAATGTATATGAACATTTTAAAGATAAATATGTTGCATAAACAGAAGTAAATGTGAAATCTCCTCGTACAATGTCCTCACGTAGACCAATCAGAGTAAAGTCTAAATAATGTCTAATAGTAGTGCAAATAATTACTGAAAATAATATGCTTACGGGTTAGTTACTATATTTTTGTATGTCTTGATAATAAATTTGATCAAACAGACGTTTAATTAAATAAAATGACGGTATGCCGTTTCTCTCGTTAATTCACAAATGTTTTAGAATTTTTGAATCAGCGGCGATTTGTTCCTTTATAGTATACCATCATAGAACACACACATATTGTGTGTATTAATGTATACTCTATGGATATATTAAGGAGAAACAGTATGTATATATTATTCTACGTGATTTTCATCGTTTTTTAATATAGCAGTTACTGTTTGTATTTTTTTTCAAGAATTTTCTAAAACATTTTGATAATGTACCATGACGATGACTGATTTCACGTTTATATTATAGAAACATACAATTTTATCTGAAACTCGTCCGTTGTATTATTCGTAGCTCTTATAGAATATTACGTGATAGATTTAATGTCTATGCTAGAAGAATCAGTACGTAAATGAAAATAAAGAAAAAATAAGTGCTTTTATGTCCATTTAAAAAAAAAGGCATTGTATAAAATCATTATTAATAGGAATTTTCTTCTGTATTTTCAGAAGTGTGTTTATTAGATTTTTCTCAATTAGAAACGTGATGATAAATATATTAAAATAATAAATCTGGAAGTGTTATTTATTAATAACTATTAATCTATTTATATATAATAAATAACAATCACAATATGAAGAGCTTTGCTCCAAATCCAGTTAGATAGCTAATACAAACTATCTAACATTTGTTTACACCGCACGCGTTGCGTATCAGTTTGATAATATTGAAATAATAATGAAAGTATTATAGTTAGTTGCACTTACTTGTTCTTACGAAGATAATTAAAACAAGGCTGACCATGTACATAAAGCGCGGTGACTTGTGACACCACTCTCCAATAAACGGAGCGACTAGACGGAAAAGAGTATCTGAAAATCCTATAACAGCCATGAGTTTTGCTATCTCTGATGTTTCAAATTGTAACATATCCTTTAAAATCAATGGAAACAACAAAGAAAAATTTGTTTCTACACACGAAGCCATCGATAGTCCAAATAGTATATTCACAAAAATTGGATCACTCAATAGTGTCAAATCGAAAAAATCTATAACTTTTTTGAGGTAGCTTTTAGGTTTTTCTTTTTTTTCTTCGCATTGCACGTCGTTCTGCTTCTTATTGATGCTTTTGATACCATCAGGTTCATTAAATATATTAATAGAACTTCCCAGATTAATTTCTTGAGATTCCCACCATTTGTACCTAGATTCGGCTAAGGGTGAATCTTGTGCCTTCTTGCGCAAGTCAGGATGAGAGACAGCGTTTCTTACTGCAGCGTTCACATTATCTTTAAGGGTATGCATAGAGAGACTCTTTGAAGGTGATAAGCTACTCTCTATAGACTCTTCCAGCTGAGGCAATGATTGTAAATCTAAAAGAAATCATACCTTTCATAAACAAGAAACGAATTGTGATAGGTGTGTGAGTAAAGTCATGTCGAAATTACTGAATAAGTGATAAATTTATATTTTTTTTTTCATCAATTATGTAATCGAGACGATAATATGTTTCCTAAAATTTCAGCAAATTTATCTTTTAAGAAAAGTTTAATTCAAATCAGCAGTTTGTTTGAGCAGAACTGAAAAATTGTTAAATTACTTTTTATCTTTATTTGCAAGTACTTAATTATCATTTATCTTTGCGTATCATTTCACTGTCGAGATAAGAGGTTGAACGAAAACGTTTTGGGATATTGTATTGATTAAGGGTATAGATTTATGATGATGATTGATAATTCAGGATATGTACATATAGGTAGAAACTTATATCGCGTGCGATAAAAAGTATGACAATTAATGCTAAAAATGTAATTCGATTGTTTTATAACTGAAATGGAAATAGTTATAATTTACTATAAAAAATAACCAAACCTAGTGAGTAGCGTATCAAAAAAAGAAATGAAAAAAATATTAAAAAGTTTTTGAAAACGTAATAATGCGTCACATTTATCGGACCTCGTGCTATTATTATTATTTAATTTACAATAGTTATAAAATTCCGTAATCGAAATATATTAGAAATGAAACAAGACAAAAATATAACTAAGGAGATAAAAAATAATAATTAAAATAAACCATAAACAAAGTAAATTCCAATTCGCTTTAACAAACTATATTATGAACTGAAAACCTATGTTAAATACCCGCATTCAATTAAATTTCAGGTGGGACACAATTGCAAATATCGAAAAAATCATGTGGGTACTTAACTTATGCTTCAGCTTATAATATTAGTTAACTAAAGTAGTGTTTACTTTATTTATTCTTTATTTTATTGATTACTTTTTGTCTTGTTAGTTATATTTTTGTCTTGTTTCGTTTTGAATTTATTATTATTTTCTTTTCATCGCCAATAACATGTCATGTTCCAACTATTCTTTATTTTTTTCTCCCCTTCTTTCTTGGTACGAAAGATTTATGGTGACTAAAAATTACTGAGGCTTATGGTCTTACTGATGGCTATAAGTGACGATGCCCATAGTTGCTCGTCTTCTATGTGTAGTTATTTACATTAAAATATTTGTATTTTTTACCTGTAGGTTTAGATGAAATTGTTACACTCCCGTTAACAGGTACTACACTAGTTTCCTTGTTAAGAGGTATCTCTTCTTCCGTAGGTGTAGGCTTTTTGAGGTACCATTTGGCTGGTCTTAATAAACAAGCTGCTAACAGAGAATGAAGGCATATTGCACTTAAAATTATAATTGCATATCTCCATCCATAAGCGTACAGAAGTGCACTCATTAGTAAAGGCATGTAAATAGCTCCAAGACCCGTGATTGACATTCCTAAACCTATAGCCCTTCCTCTTTTCTCTTTGAAGAAGGAATTAATTGCCAGTGAAAAGGCAGCCATCACTGCTGCAATCCCAGTCGCTGAAAACAAAATGGAGCACAATAAGAGAACAGTCTACAATACTAAAGCACTCAATTATGTATTAATAGAATTAAATGAACTTACAATTTATAATGCTGTAAGATAATATAAACAACCAAAAACTGTTGGAGAGCGCTGTAAGGAATAATCCGGATGAAATAAGAATGGCTCCAAAAACTGCAACTTTTCTGTATCCAAACCGTCGGAGTACCGGACCTCCGAAGAAGGAAAATAGCATACCCAAACCATGATTTAATATTATGACAAGTGTTCCTTGAGTTGCCGAAAGTCCAGTCTCCTCAAAGGCTTCTTGAAATATAAGACCAAATCCAGCAATTAGAGGAAGCACCACAACCTGGAATATGAATAGAGTTATATATAAATGGACACTATAAGTCACATCGTTCTAAATTTAATTCATGAGCGACCTAGGTTAATACAAAAGGTCATAGCGTAGATCCAGCTGGAACGATACATACATAGATAAGTAATGGGTTTAATACAGTAATTTGCGGAAAGATTAATTAAATGTAGTAATGCCTTAATTACCGCGAAAATTTTTGTTAGATATAATTAATAAACGATTAAAAACTTTTTGTAGAATAGAAATGGCGGTATGGCTTTATAATTTTTTATCAAGATTTGATTGCAAGCCAACCTCGTTTAGCAGTAGAATTAACAAAGCAAAGAACGCGGTATTTGAGTCATATCCCTTTTAATGGAAGTCTCTTTGTGCTGTTCGTGAAAGAAAGTTCTTTATTGCCAAATTACCTATCACTCTTTATTTAAAAATCAACTGTGAAATATTTACGTACATCAGTGAACGGTTTCACGGTTCTTTTCTAGGTTTGTCTACTTCGGTGAACCTCGTGGTGTTAATAGGGTTGAAGAAAGGCGATGAACATTTATTATCAGTTTTTCATCGGTTCGTTCACAGACTATAGACATAAAAAATGAAAGATTGCAACAAACTTACGTTATTTAGAGCGTACGCGAAGGTCACGACCCATCCATACCCTCCGTCTGGAGGAACTTTATTTGTCTTAGCACTAGACATCATCTGATCCTAATATCCGCATCAAGTTTTACACATATCTCAATACATACACGAAACATGTAATATTTTACGCACTCTATAAATTCACAAGCATTTCACTTCCAATCTTCTTATTATCATTTCCAAGTGACATAGTTTTGGGTCAATTGAACTACCGCTTCCTGATATTTCTTCAGCTGCTACTAGAGTATTCATAGAGGCAAACAATGCATGACCACCGGTAACGCGTCAGAAGGTCTCGGAGCCCGCATGTACTGTGAGTTTCGTGCTACCGAAGCAGACATTCATGCATGTTATCGCTTTGACTTTAACGTAGTTATCAACTGAGGCCTTTCATTAGTCAACGTTCATATTTATTTAGGCAGTATCTAGTTTAGCGGCACACTATGTTAATTAAAATTTAAGGTAATTCAAGATAATTGTTATCTTAGATGAAATCAATGTAATTGGTTGTGAAAACTATTGGAATGTTTTATTTAGTTACTAAGATAATTGTTGCGATAGATATATGAAGTTAGTTATATTTAAAGTACGTTATAATATTTAGCAAGTAGCAACACGTCTTCCGTGATATCATTTGGGTACCGATAACCAATCTTAAACAAATTTTCTTTCTGCCTCGGAAATAACCGTCGCAGACTGTCTCGTTAATATATATTTCCGAGAATGGGACTTGATGTTAGAAAGGGTTTATATTTGGGATAACTGGCCATTTCTTGTTAATGTTATGATCACGCAGTGGTGTCATTCAGACACTGAGTATGCAAGGAATGCGTTGCTGAGCGTTGCGTTGAAGAGATCTCAGACTTTCTTTGTTTCGGATGTTTTTGAGAGCGTTTTAGGACTTTCCTACTTATCGTAACATATAACAGATAAGAACGAGAGGTAGTATCCTTTCTACAGTCCTATTCGAGGTTTGTCACAGACGTTCACAAGCAGTAGGGGACAGTGAAATTGCAAGCTTCTTTGTTATTCTCATAACATAAATATAATCTGATTTCTTTAGAAGAATTTCCTTTTGATAACAACAAATTGTTTACGACGGATCTAAGATCGTCTTTCGGTCCCTCTAAATTAAATTGACTACCAGTTTAATGATAACCTTATTTATGGTTGTTGGTAAGGTTCTCTAAAAATATGAGACTATTAACCTCGCTTTGGGAAATCTGTGTCAAAGTATCCACACTCTAAACGATTACTATTAATTTCATCAGGAATTATACAAATTTTCTCATATGTTTTTAGAACAGAATTATTAGCTGAGATGAAAGCAGACGTCTTGAGGTATACTTGTGATCAAATGTCATTAAAATCCAAAATAAGTAGAGTACTAAGAACTATTCAGTCTTTCAAAGTATGTTGATGTTTTTAAAAACATTCTTATAATTGACAAATTTACAATATATATTTTTAGTATTTTAAAATAAACATCACTTTATTCATTCATTCACTGAATGAGTGAATGTGTATTCACTGTATTTCAATCTGTAAACAATAAAAATACAATCCAATTAAACGATGAAAAAGGTATTACACAGACTAGTAACGAGATGCACTAAATTCTTTGATCACATCAGTTGATGACACGTGGTGTTAACTCGCTTTTGTTATTAGAGGGAAATTCTTTATAAGATACCGTATCATTTTGGAAACGCTACGGGTTAGTAGGTAATATTTTTACGTTCATAATTGCGAAATTATTTATTTGTAGATATCGAATGATATCCGCTATGTGGTTACCGACATGTGTGGTGTTATCGGCTTAAAATATCGATAATGAATAGGGTCGAAGTAATTATAGATATATATCTTACGTAACTTTGATATTTACTTTTATAATTATGTTTTCTTCTTGTAAGATATATATCTTAAAATTATATAGTTAATTAAATATA
>DWPA01001471.1:0-18511 GCA_018251375.1 Calpodes ethlius | reverse complement strand
AGATGGTTAATTTTTACATCTATATAAAGGTCGGTTGCTGGACATAGGCCTCCCCTAATTTGCACCGCTCAGACCGGTCCTAAGCCTTCTGAATGCAGCGAATACCCGCTGTCTTCTTCAGATCGTCAGTCCAACTAGTTGCGGGGCGACCTACACACCTTTTTCCGAGACGTGGACGCCATTCAAGATTTTTATATAAGATAAGTCAATGCTTGACTATCCTATCCGATGGTATGTGGCGATGAAGTCTAGGATGTTAAGCACTAACTTATAAAAAGCCTATTCACTCTCCTCTTCACCATCAACATGTCAACATGTTAGTTTAATGTAAAATATAAAAATGACAAACGATTTTTACTTGTGTGGTGATATTGTGTTCATATGATCGTTAATACGCGCACAAGTGTGGGAATATGTTTTTTTAGACTGTGAAAAGTGGTACTTAATGCGTTTTTTATATATCTTGAAACAATTTCATTTTACTAAAGTAGTTTTTCGTTTTAATGGTTTTATATATTACGTACGACAATTGCGTCTCTATATGTTATTATTCTTATACTACTCCTACCTAATAAATTGAAGTCGTTTCGATTGATCGAATTTTCACTACCTAAAGTCTTACAGAAGTTGAACCATACTTCTGCCTCAGATTATTTTATTTAGATAGTATGTGCTATTTATGGTTGGAATACCGTAGTTATTACTATTATTATTTCTTATTCGAGCAAGGGACAGAGATCTCATGGGCTGCTGCGACCATAATTGGATTTAGTTATGCAAAATACACAAACTCTTAAAAAATCGACCTTTTAGTTTTTTTTTTTTTTATATTAAAATAAGGAGACTATAGCTTGTTTTAAATTTCATTTAAATATTTATTATGCTAAAAAAACGGTTTTTGTAGGTTGGATCCATTTTGCATAACTACGTCCAATTGATCTATCGTAGCCATACCCAGTCACCAAGTCCTGCAATTTTGATGAACTGTAGGATGTTACTGGGTTCCAGATATTTGATCTGGTTGGGGAGGATTGTATTTCTCCCCAGTATGCGTTTTCTACATTGAATTATGACCATGCAGTCGCTGGATGTGAATTGGAGTATACCGTAGCTACTGATTATGTTAACACCTGAATTATACCTGTTTGAATTTCACAATAAATATGACTCATTGTTAAGGTTATGAATGTACATACGGTGACCCTCTCAGAAAGCGGTTATCAGGGTTCTTAGCTTGCTTTTGTCTAAGTACACCTACATCGTAGTATCGTACCTCATAGAGCCTTCCGTTACCACGGGAGCTCTTAGAGTCAGGCGAGTCTGCCAGCCATCTACGGGATGACTGACTGCATCTAACAACGTCCACGTTTAATAATAGGATTCCATTCAACAGCGTGTTCCACCGCCTCCACCGTAAGGCACTAGCTCTCCCGAGTCCAAGCCCGGGTAAAAGGGGAATCCCTGACGCTGGAAAACCCCACGCGACATTCTGCAGGGAGCGTAGGAAAGCACTGCTGCTGCTGCTGTACCTCATTTTTAAAACACGTTCGTTACGAGCACACTTCTAAACTATAAATGTGTACAACTTTTATACTTTAATGGAATCATATATTTGACACTACATCCTTAGAAGTGACAATCAATGCATAATACATCTGAGGATGTGAAATAAATTTTGTGTAGAAAAATTACGTCATGACATTCATCTATACATATAAAAAATTGGAGTGTCTGTAATATTGAAATAACCCCTTTTCACTACAGCATATGACTATAAATATGGTACATTCACCAAAATATTTTTTTTTACAATTATTGTCTGTCTGTTTGTTTTGGCTAATCTCAGAAATGGCTGGACCGATTTTGACGGGATTTTTATTGGCAAGTAGCTGTAACTTTGGCCACTAAAACAAAATGAAGTAAAACACTTCTTGTTAAATTCCACGCGGACCACGCGGGCACAGATTGTACACAATTTATTCTCAGTTAAATAATAAGTTCCGGGTTCGATTTCGTGTCGACAGACATTTATGTGACAGATACAATAGCAGTTGAAACTTCCACAGCCCTCTTACTGACGAATAACAACAAACTGAGTTTATTATAAAATACCTTATATTAACGGTACTTAATAACTAATTATAATGCCTCCTACAGTCCTATTAAAAGAGCGTAAGGAGAAGGTGATAGTATAAGCTCGTATGCTATCCTAATCACATAAAAAATGTTACAACTCGGGTCATGGGCGTTAGTGATGTCTAATTAATGCTGTTAATGTCGCGAAACAGGAAATCCTAAAAAATATAAATAAGTAAGATTTGACTACAGACGATATAAGGTTATCATGGGTCAACCCTCCTATATAAATACGATCAATATCCAAGTATCTAGTGAGAACCATATCAGATAGAACCAGTCCTAAATTATCCTATTACCTTTATACCTATTTAGATGATTAGTACATAGTATTGTGGTGTAATTGATGTATGCCTATGACGTGTATTATAATCAGCTCAATCATTCGCCGCGTAAGCTTTAATTGCACTGGGCTTTTGGCGACATTACCATTCTGCGACAAATTTGGAGGATTCGAGGTCTGAGAGATGTCAATTAGTTTCAGCGGTCATGTAAACTGTAACATAGATAGTAGAATAAAAACAGATTGATTATAAAACAACAAAAACAGAATATTGTTGTTACATATTGTCAAAAATTTTGTAGAAGATATATATATTTATAAAAAAAAACAAAACACTCTAACTTAGATAGGCTTACTACAATCAAATCTAATAGTAAGAACAGATACATTTTGTTGCCTCGGCTATAGGTTTGATGAATCATGAATATTTCATTCAATCATTTAACGTCAACATCATCACTACCCATAACTGTCCCATTGCTAGGCTCGACTCTCCTCACACAGTGTGAAGGGTACGGGCCTTAGTCCACCACGCAGGTAAAGTGCGGATCGAAGTACTTCACACACCTTCGAGAACGTTTTGGATAACTATCGGATGTGCAGGTTTCCTTATGATGGTTTCCTTCACAGAAACAAGTGATAATTAACTTATAAGACGCACGTCACTTTTTGAAAATTAGAAGTGCGTGCAAAATTCCAACTCACGCGTCCACGTGAGTGAATCAACGTTCGACGTTTGAAAGCACAGACAAGTCACAGAGAAGGTATTGGGACCCTTATGCTTTATATCAGATCAAGGTGTCGGTAAGCGTCAGAGGCCAGCCGTCCGTCAGTGCTGAGCTTTTACAAAATAATTATGGAATAATATGGATGTGCTATGAATTTAAATGAAAATAATGTCACAAGTACGTCTGAACCATCAACTTTATATTCACCAGATAACGCTCTGGTGAATTCTCTCAACGATCAATCAATGATATTTTTTTTATAAATAAACGCTAACACACACACACCCCGCAGTAATATTTCTTACGTGGCGGGCGTAAGGACAATACAAATGACACGTCACTAACACCCGTGACCCGAGAACAAATATTTATCTGTCACATAAATATCTATCCCAGCCAGGAATCGAACCTAGGAAATCTCGCTTCGCAGGCAGGGTCACTACCAGCTCTGGTTGGATAACGCTCTGGCGAATTCTCTCAATGATCAATCAATTAATGTACATAATGTTGACTATGATTAAGTGGGATCTATGACGAAAGTACTTTTTATTTAATGTTTAATATTTGATTATTATTTCCCAGCGGATTGCCCAACATTTCTCAACACGCGCGATAACGGCCGCGCTCGTTACACGCGCCATTGTTGTTTGTTATAAATTGTTGGCTTTGTTATAAATTATTACAATCAATGTGCCGGAACACCTGTTACAAATTAATGTGAACATTTATTAAAAGCGAACGCTTTATTACACACGACACGACACGACACCGAACACGTTATATAAATGACTTCACCAATAGGCTACCGAGCCTTACTTTACCTACCACACAGAGTATACAGTAACGGAACTGAGAATATAAGGCAGAAATGCATTAGTAATAGAATCGTTTTGGAAACCGGTAGATGGCGTTCTACATACCTTTTTTTTGAGATTTTACAGATTTTTAACGAACTTTCAGAGACTTATCTATTAGGTATATTGGAATACTTCCATATTAAGTTATTCAATGTGGTGAGCAATCAGTTAAAAAAATGAAGATCTGGTGTAACTGATGTGACACACTAAGGGATCAGTCAAACTTTAAAAGTTTTGTAATGATTCAGAACATCTATCAGGTAAACTATCTATTTATTAATAAATAAATAGTAATATTAAGAGGTAACCCCCATCCGAAACGTCGAGTGAGTTGACCGCTGCGTCTATCTAGAATCTTCTATCTGATAACCAGATAAGTTTCTTGGTAACATAATAATAACATTAATAATATTTGTGACTTAAGAAAAATATTAGTAATATAACTTCTGCCGAACTTTGCCATGGAACTTTGCCCATCTTTGCTCAGGTCTGCCGGCGTAAAATTCGAGAATACGAGACCCAGTCAAAATACCTTTATTACTTTAGAAATATAATTTTTATCGTAACTACGTCGTCTCAACTAAAGTGCTTCACTCATAACGTAGGTATAGTACAGAATAAACAATGGTACGATAGTTGCCGCATACTGTTTCGCAACCTCTTGAGCCTCCAGGGCCTAATGACGACGACAGCCAGAACATTGGTGATATACGCCGCAGCGCGCTTGTCACGAGAACTTTCTAGATCTGATTCATCACAGGTTTCTATCTACCACTAGTTGTTTTAGAAACGATCTATGCATGGGCGTAAATAGCTTCTAATCCAAGAGTGAGGGGAGAAGATTTTCTTTTCGTAATAATCAAAAACCCATAGAGATACCTGACTCACTACGTGAAAATACCGTTAGTTTAGATTTTTTACGTAAATAGTCGACAAAGAAGCAAATGTCATCCGACGGTACTTGCCACTTGGTCACCGCTACCTATGGATATCAGTGACACCACCATCACCGATGTGTTGAAACCTACAAAGGAATGAAGAGATAGTAAGAACTAACTCACATATCTCCAGCCGGAATACAACGAGTCTATTGGCAGCTGACTAAAAAAAAGAAAGTGGTATCTGGCTAAAGCAGGCACCATGGAATTCGATATTAGTAGCATGGATCATGGTTACGATATTAAATAATATAATATCCACTAGAAGTTAAGTTTTCTCGTCAATCTCCTATTATTTTGTGTCAGCACAACTAGAAAGACAGTATTTGCGTAATAAGTAAGTATGAGATGAGGTACAGTTCAGTAATTCACGGGAAAACTTTCGACAATCTCAGAACTCGTTGCAGAAATCTTTATTAATCTTGAAGCGTCGTTCAGTGTAGCGAGCTGGCCACAGCTGGCAATATCGGATGCTGTCCGTCCTACGTCTCATTTGTCTCGTCTGCGGCTTCTCTTACCTCCATTGATAAGTTTTATGTCGAAGAAATTAATTTCTATTTGCGAACTTATTTTTTATCCTAGTCACGACTCATAAGTATCTCAGCATAGTTTGGGATCTCCTCTAATAGCAATTGACAATAAAAGATCTCTCATAGGTAGATATTCTATAGATAAGTTACAAGATTAATAATAACAAAAGTTATGATATCGACAGAATAACAAATTCCTCACCAACTAAAAACATAGGATCGTGTTTGGACTAATTGGCAGTGTGTCAATGATAGTTTATAGAAATAGAAAATAGATTTTTTAAATAAGTAACTATCGTAAATCTATTAAAAAGCACATTTTAACATGACGTTGTTTTTGTGAAGTAAATACGTTTCGCTAATATTGGTATATTTAGTTAGTCTTATTCGGCAGTGAACAAACGATAGATATCTTGAAAATAAACATTCGTATCATTGAAAGAGCTACTGTTGGTGCATACCAATATTGGTTTACTCTGACACTGTAATGCAACTCTAATGACTTAGTCTACTATTATTGTGCTCTTTTAGATATAATTAAAATAATGTTAAATGACGCTACATATTCACAACCTTCCAGGTTTCCCTGTGACGATGTGACATGGATAACACAGGAAACAAGAACACACACCCAGACCGAGAATCGAAATTTTAACTCATCTTTTACGTTTCTACTACGCTGGTAATCAGATTCAGAACGTTTTGATGGTGGTTCGGTAGTACTATATATACATATAATAACACTGCATATGATTGATGATAAAAAAAAATGAAAATCAGGTCACCAATAACAAAAGATTTCTATCGCCTATACGTTTTTGGCCAAAAATAAGAACCATTTCGTCAAATTTGCAACCGGGAAGTTAAGAAATAATTTCATGAATCATTCATAAACGGAGAATTATCTGATGTATGTTGTAAATGTGTTAAAAAAAGCCAATTAATTAAGCAGAAGTTATTAGGTTTTTATTTTAAGTTTCAATTGATAAATATCACATGTACTCAAAAATATTCCGAAGTCAAAATATACAGTTAATCCTCAGCGAGGTGTCCACCTTATAAAATTCCCCAATCAACATAATCCTTAACTAACCCCCTAGCGTTCGATGCAAACATTTCATCCGGAACTATACGCAGCTCTGACAAAGACATCTTCCTCACATCGAAACCGTCTTCTATGTGTGCGTACGTGAACACCGATAAATACAGACCAAAGACCAGACCTAGCTCCAACCTCTCTTCGTAATCATCCTCGAACTCTTGCCGGGAATAAGTCGAATTCACATCCAAATCGAAGTAGTTCAGAAATTTGCTAAAGTGATCAAAGTACAGGTCTTTCAAGTAGCTCAAATGCTTTTTCCTGAAGTCTCGATCGGTACAATTAAAGATAAGGAACAGGAAGTCGTTGACAGGACTCGTGTAGTAAGTCAGCTGGAAGTCGATCGGTTGAACTTCTGTTGGCACTCCATCCTGGAAGATTAAAATGGGTACCTGAATATGAGTGTTGGATGGATAGGATAGATTAATATGGGGTATTTGCAATAACTGTATTAGGAATAGCTGTCACTTTTTGGAGGTCCGTGAATGTGGAAATGCGGGACTGGCAGCCAAGACTGTCTTCTTTTGTTATTAAGACGACAGAAATATTGAAAATGGAATCAATATGATCTTTGCGATGTATCGTTAAATTACTGGAACTGTAATATTTGTATCATATTATACTGATAGTTGTTTTGTCGGTTCCATTAACGTCGCTAACACAAGGTTAATTACAACCAACTACATCGCTGCGGTGCTCGCATCAGCTTAGATCAAAGATTAATAAATTGTCCTGACATCAGTTCACTTCATAATTGTTAACAGAATGAGATCTGGTAAATTGTATGAAACACTGTCATATAGCTTCATAGACTTATTACATAATTATAAATTTTCGATTATTTGAATAAACATTATCATTAGACGCATACCGAAATTAATATTAAAATTTTAATGATTCCACAATTGCCAATCAGTGGCCGAAATTATTGCTAACTCTGCTTAGTGTTCATACACTCAATTATATATACTAATAAATAGGCGGACTCAATGTCTGATGGCATTCTGCACCGTTCAACCGTTGGTAACCCTCAATTATTATTGTACTAGATGTTGCCTGCGGCTTTGCTCGCGTGTGATAAAAAAAACAACATTAAAATGGTTGTCGATTCCTTTTGATAATGGTAATCAACGATTTGTCGAAGACATTTACTTGAATTTGGCTAAAGTATATGGGAATGGATCTTTGTACAAAATGAGATGTTCTTCTGCAGTAAAAAGTAGCCTATAGTCTTGCCGTTCTCCCAACTATCCACTGTATTGTATAATTTTGAATTGATAATTTAAATATCCTAATTTGACTTTAAGTTTAAATTTTAAAACTTTTAACTTCTCCTTTTATGTCATAGAGTAATTTAATACTATAGGAAACCTAATTATTAAAATGTAATCAAAAATATATAGAATCTTAAAAATAATGAGTTGTGCATAGTCATCAAAAAAATCATGATAATAAAAAGATATTACGGCAATATTGAATGATATTAATGACATCAATTCTATAATAAAGATATCATCTTCTTACTTTACTTCCTTATCTGTTACTTAAGTAAATTAAAATTTATTTTTTACTTAAGTTATGCTCCGCATATATTTTATTTCAATGCTTACCTCTTCCTTCACCATAATATTTAGAAACTTGTAATCTCCGTGGCAGAGACAACCATTTAAAGGCACATTATCTGTTACGTATTTACAGTAAATTTCAGTCATCCTCTGAGCGTAATTTGAAATTTTAGGTTTATATTCACCATCCATAACTTGAGTAACGACAGAACATATATTATATATAAAACTTTTCATATCACTATTCACAGTACATTGGTTTCTGATGACTTTAATTTTATCGTCGAAATATTTTGGCATTCTCTTTTTAATGACGTAGGACAACGCGTGGAATTTCGCAAGTTTTATCATGGACAATTCGACAAATCTCAGCGGTATTACTTGCGTTTTATCGTACGTTTTAAATCCTTTTTTAGATATGTTTTCCATAATTACAGTATCGTTGTCGCTATCATACTGCTTTAGAAACGTAAACCTTTCAATATGAGGTATATTGGCTGCATCCTGTAACGCTTCATATACGATGGATAAATCTTTGTAAATGAACTTTTCTAGACAGTATAAGTCAGACATCTTTGCTATAGTAATTTTGTCTAGTTCAACCGATTTTTTTATAAACAACGACGTCACCTTCTCCCCATCAACGGTCTCACCAGTTACGTCCACTTCGTACAGGATACTTGTAAAATTACCAGTTTGTGGAACTATCTTCTTTTCCACCTTATGTCTTACATATCCTTCTTCCTTGATTATATTTTTGATAGACTTCTCCAAGGATTTCGGGAAATCGTCCACAATATCATCGAAAACATTTTGATCCGCTCCGTTTGCCATTTTAAAATTGAGAAACAGTAATGTATTTGCTTGTAATAATATATTTTTTTTATCTGCACTACTTTGTAATATACACCAAACATGCAAACCACCGTGTTGTGCAAGAACAATTGCAATAATCTTTTAGGCTTCATGTGATAAGAAGTAAATAAGCAAAATGAAGTATATTTATCTTCACATTACACTTTATCTAAGTCCTATATTTGTATAGACTTTCTAAGATAAAAATTGTCCTCATCATAATTTTGTAAAAATGATACCTACAATGTATAATATAATATTTTATTACAAATGAACTCTTTTTGGCCAGAACATCGGTGACGTGTGCTGTAACCATCGTCCATGGGTGGTCATTTACCATCAGTTGGTCAGTATGATAGTTTGAAAACTATTTAATTAATACATATTTTAATTGATACAGAAATAACATGTGTTTAGTCTATAAGTGTGGATGATATGTTTTTTTCCTCTACTTCATACAGTAATGTATCATAGGATAGGACTTTCAGATACAATATGAGATTGTGAAGACCATAATTCAGTCTAGAAAAACAACTTTATACTGCATAGAATGTAGTAACTCTGCCTTTCACTATTAAGATGTTCCCTCATTTTGAGAGTATCCAAAGTGATATGTCGGGTCATACTTATGCAAAAATAACAATGTAATCATGACTCAAACAGCCTGTGAAACTTCAACTTCACAGGATAAAGGGAAGTTCTAATTCAGCTAGCAAGATTTGATCCAAACAAATAATCCAACAAAGTAACAAACATTGCCAGTTAAATATAGGCCTTTAAAAATAGATAACCTTAAAAATCGTTCGAAGTAATGGTAGGTGCACACTATAAAGATATTATATAAAGATTTTAGTATGGAGCAGAAGTTATGTTAATAATGTATGTTATAATCAGACGATATCATTTTAAATCGATTGTTATGATAATGACTCCGACGAAGCAACGAATTTTTAAAGACAATTAACGGCAGATCACACAATGGCTGCTGTCCGGTAAAATCGTAAGCATAATAGAAGCTCTTCATCAAACTCTAGAAGCTCTTCATTCTGTCAAGATGGCCAATTGATACATCCTTGTATGTATATGTAGTTGATACTACTGGAGATCGGTGAATCGATTCGTTAATATTGTTTTGCTTTGCGTTCCAAACAATCATTCGCAGTCCCACGCGGCCTGATTCTGTCAGTCTTGATGAAAACTTGTGACGTATTGCACTCGAGTGTAAATGAAACATCTCTAAAACTATCAAAGCATGTCCGACTGTCAACCTCCGGAACGTACCTGTCACGACTGTTCCACAAATTAATATAGACGCGAAAGAGGAACGACCGAAAGTGTACAAATAAATAACCAGCCAGGTTTTTGGACATTGGACTGAGCTTTTTGTATTATGAGGTCAAAATATTGGCTCTCTGTATGAACTTGAAGTAGCAGCAGTTGAAGCCAATGGCATTGATTTATGAGTAATTAATGATGAGTCGGCTCGTAAATACTGAGCTACTTCAACATGAAATGTATGTCATAGAGACTTCAAGCGTGATATCACCTATTCGTGTCGGTATTAATCGACATAGACAGACGGTAAAATCTGATGTACGAGGATATATTATGTTTAGATTGAGAGATTTTATCAACTTAGTCCTATGGACTATAAACACGATACGATTACTCGTACTAGTGCGGAAGGTTTCTCCTAATATCTCGTGTTTTCAAATCCATTTGCAATCAGTTGAATTTCGCATGTTTATCTAAACATTATTATACTTACTAAGAAGATAGTGATTAGACATACAAATAAGAAAGTCACCGGAAGATACATGAAAGTTTTTTTTAAATATACAAATAATTCATTCAACCGGGTTACGTAGCAAGAAGAGAGAAGAGATGAATTGCATGTGCCAAATTTTTTGTTTGTTTTGAGATTTATCTTAGCTAAGGAAACTGGCTAGTTGGCTCAAAACAAAATGTAGATGAAATTGTATGAGACAAGATATCTAATCTAGAAATCGAATAGAAAAAAGACTTCTGCGTCGATCCGACGTGAGATAAGAACGAAAACAGATTGGACACCAATTTTTATAGTAGATATTTATATTGATTAATCTTTTGAGTTATCTGGGATTAGCGTATCGAACCGTCAACACCAAACATCAGAATTAGTAACCTATATGTTAGTACAAAGATATCAATGCTTAAAATATATATCTACTCGGTATACCTCGAGCCTATACTGACGTCATAAATGTATATCTGGCACTAAATTTAGACCGTTATAAAATATATGTGTATTATTTATTATTCTCTCAAGTCAGTGTTTGAAATTGTTTCAGCGCCGACCAATAACAAACTAATGCTAGAAACGTGCATGCGAATATAATTACGTCACTGAATATTTTAAATTGTATGGTAAGAGGAAAAAAATATAATGATAACAGAAATATGTATTACGGGGTAATTGCTATTGTATAGTGCATTGTTCAAACGCTGAGGAAACATGGACCACGGCTTTGGTTTTATGGAACGCTTGGTAGTTCTGTGCATTTTATTATCCTGAATCAGAATATGGTGAAAATAAAGATAACCATGCCTCAAGAGTGACAGAACCTGTGGCGCTTGGGTCGCTTGTCGTGGTCCAGGACACAGGTCTTTTCAAATGGCGATCATGAATTGGCAAATGTTATGTAGAATATCTAACCACTTGACCTTATGACCTGTGTCCTATGAAAGCGCCAATGGCTACATGAAATCAGTTGTACAGAATGCCTGGGACATGGTAAATTCGCACCGCTAGAAGCTTTTATTCCCTTCAAATGTCATGCCAATATCAGTTTACAAAGTAATTCGAATATCGCTATAACTTGTCGTAAAGCAAGATTTTCATTCAGACTTTAACTATATACTTAAAATGTTTGTTTTTACTGTATAAAGTAAGAAAATCCAGATCTCTGAGCGAATAATTACATAAGAAAAGGAGATGCAGTAAAAGAAAATGTAATTACAACAACAAATCGATCCAACTAAACTCAATCGTAACAATGAATTGGGTGTTTCTTTTCCGTCTTCGTGTAATTTCCACTTAAATTTCTTTTGTTATTGTGACAATAAATGTGGTACTTTGTACGACAGCCAGCAGCTTCCATTGTAACTCGGAATGCAAAATGTTTAAAAAAGTAGGTATATTGTTCTATTTATTTTCGCTACGAACGTTTCAATGTCTTTCGAATAATATTCGCGACGATGTAATATAAAGATTTTTTATTATTACAACAACTTTATTGCGTCGTCTCGTAAATCGTAGCTATTAGGCATCAGTTACAGCGTCCCATAAACTTTTCTACAGCTGACGTCTTCAGTCACGGAATGGTTTGATATTATTAATATACGCATATTTGTCCACCTTGCGGTGTCTCTGTTCTATTTTAAATGATATCATTAAACAGGTGATCCGGTTAAATTTCACTTTTAACTCACAAAGTTCAGACGACAGGAGTTCATTGGCAGATGCTGAAAATAAAACGTAACGAGACAATCATGGCCGCTCAGCTCGGCGGATGACCTAGTAGATATATGTTGCATAGGGTAACATATAAAGTGTAACACGTAACACACCAGCTTGTAAGCATGTTTTCTATGTGTGCGTAACATACGTATTATGTATAATAATAGTTGTGTGCAGTACTGGTATATTTTTTTAAGTACAAAAATTTTACGTGTGCTGAAACAAAGTAGTATAGAATGGGCAGTATAGTTTAGGGTAATACTGGTTAGAGTACTGATTTATTTCTTATGTGCAAACGCATAATATTTACACACAATTTTAATTTAATTTCCAGCACAGTTGGTTTAGAAACTTAAAGACTTAGAAATAGGTAGATATAAATTTGTTGCTAATCATTTAAACGTTTTAACATTCAACAAGTTAATGCATGATGGATATGTAAATGTTTTCCCCGCTGCTTCAGGAAGTATGTTATTTTAACTTGTCTGTAAAATATGCAAATTACAAATATATATTTGTCTGTGTGGGTGACGTGGCGATAATAATTTAATATTGCATAATACAATCACATGAAAAATTTGATTTTTTAATCAATTAAGTTTTGAAATATAAACCCGGGCTTTTATGAATGGTGAGTTGATACCTATAGATGTAAAACTAGTCGTAACTTACAGTAAAACAAAGGCGTAAAATTTTATCGCTAACCGATACTTTGATTACATTTACATAATACATTTTGTCCGGTTGCAATTATTGCAATATGATCGCTTGGTAAATTGCTTATCGTGATACCTATCTGTTGACAATTGTATGCGTCCACGACTCAACTTGACATTGGCAATATGAACAAGTTGGTAAGACAATGCTCGTTCAGAAAATGCTATCGTCTTACAGGTAACTGGATACGTCTGAAAGTGTTCTGTCGTTCCGTTGCACAATTGTGTACAATTCTTGGACGAGTAATATAAATTACGAGGAATAGACTATACAACAATAGATATTTACATAAACTGGTTGTCAATTATTTGTATTCAAATTCGTTCAAAGACGCAATTATTAATACTAATTTAGTGAGAAAATATATTTTTGTTCTTAATAAAATTAAAAACAATACGGTTACGCGGTTAGCTATTGATATAATTGTCCGCTCGAGATGAAAGGAAATCATCATGACTGTTTTTTTTTCAAAAGCCATAGGTACAAGTTCTCACGTGTCCATGACGTCAATGTCTTCCGGCGTCACGGGGCTTGCGATCAAGCACGTGGCCCAACAATTCCGTGGATTTGTGAATTTGACGCGTATTTTTAGAATTTGTCAGTCCCATACAACTGGCCGATAACGCGTGATTAAGAATTAGCGCGCTGATTAAAATGTCAAATGTTGCCTCGCCAAATATTCAACAGTACATAGATGTACCTATATACTTGATTTATGTGATGTACTATTGTTCAAATGTGTGTACTCGCTCTTGAATGGTTTCCTTCACAGCGCTTTTAATTGAAACTCGCCACATTCGCATCATTCTGGAAATTTCTATTCAGCCGCGTCATAATGTTTCCAATTAACTTGATGTACGCAGACAACGTTTTATGAAAAGTGATTGCTTTGTCGTTTAAAGCCATTATGTTGGTAGATGCTGATGTTTATATTACACTTTGAAAGGATAAAATTAAATATCTTTACGTTAGAATAAAGATTTAAGATAATACCATAATCATTTCACTGTCTCTTGCTGCATATACAGATCACTGTTACAATTCATTATGTCAGAATAATTATTCTGAAATAATATTCTGTAACATATACCTATGATCAATACTAGAGTGACATCACTATCTTCAAACAATTAAGCAATAAAACGTGTTACAATAAATTTGTATATCATTAACCGAAAAACGAATTAAAGAAAACCATTGTAGACTAGCTGGACATTATTTTTATTGATTATCAAGAAAATCTTTAAATACATTCAGGAAACTCAATTATGTAACATATAAAAATATAATGAAGCCAAAGTTGCAATGGAAGACATTTTTCAAAGATGGCGTTATATAACTTTTTTTTACTGTTCTGATTCTTATTTTGTCTCATGTCTCAGCTAATTATGTTCTCGTGACTGTAATAACTTTATATCAAGGTATGATCAAAGATATTCAAATATCTACTTGTAACTATTTACAATTGTGAAAATTCCGTGAAAAAAACACTTCAAATACAGCTCTATATTAACATGAATACTTTTTAATATCTTTTTACACATCTCCGTGATAACGTATAATTGTAATTTAATTTGTCATTTGTAGGTCAAGTAAGTGCTTTAGATAAGTGTCATTGTAATTGTAACATTCATGAAATACCAAACACATTCTTTTGTTTACGAATTTCACATTGTTCTAAGACTTCAGATTTAAAACCTACATCGGCCTTTTTATGTTTAGACGCTCTCTATAATATTTACAACCCATCGGACCCGCCATAATGGGCATTCTTAACGTCAGTGCTTTTGGCTAGTGTTCAAGTAAACAGATATTAGGTATTGTTCTAGAAATTACACCCAGTGTTATCACATGACGCAATATATCGCCGGTATCACGGGGTATTATCAAATACATCATTGTCATATTTTGATTTCATTGTATTCTTTCCTCATTAGCAGTTGTATTGACTATGTTAATAAAGCATGTGTACCCGTTTGAGTTCAGCAATGTTAATATTGATTTTTTTTTATATTAAGTTTTGTCGCACTAATATTAGTAGATCATAAAATAAACATTATCAGCGTTGTAGAAGAATTTTGTCTGTTATCAAATAATCATCATAAAACAATTAATTAATTATATTTAATTTGATTATACAATTAAGAAATTAATACTCGTTCGTTCTAAATTTATGGCGCAGTAGCTACTTAAAATAATTCATAAATTCAGTTTATAAAATTATATTATGCAAAAAGCTTAGTGTGAACAAATGATCGTTAGTTTTCGGACAATTAGCGATAATTGTTCATTAAGGATTAATATGATGAATTGTGTTTCACAAACATGTTAATGGTTGCAATATATTGTTTCTAAAAACTAAAAAAGTATCTCTCAAACTTAAACTGTTATCAGCAATTCATTTATTTTTGCATCAGTTTAATCTTATTTGTGTTAAATGAAAGAAAAGTTCTATAAAGTTTATGACAAATTCATTTTTTTTAACTTTACTTAAAATTGGTATTATCTCTTATCAGTAGTTAAAAGATATATAGGCTACAGAAGCAGACTGTACGTCAATAGAAATTATTTAACTTATAACAAAAGGAGTACTACTCTTTAAGTATTTACTATTAAAAGAAATCCTTATCTAAAGTATCTACTTTAATCTATGTTGAGAGTGGTGATTGTATAATTGTAATTATTGTTACAGCGGTGAAGTTCCAAGAGAACCTTCTGAAAACAATGATTCAGATCGAGAATACGTTTTTCGAGCTCGGGAGGACCTGCCAGAGGAACTGCCTCATCATCTGCGACCGGGGAGCCATGGACGCTAGTGCATGTAAGTTTAATATACTATGCCTTCTATGTATATAAGGGGCCTTTAATGTAAATATTCAACAAATGACAAGACTTATCGCCTGATGGTGAGCTGCCATCGCCAACCGAAGTATCATTAACATCGAAAATATCGTCGACTCTTTGCAGGTCAAAAAGGAGACTACAGTAAAGACTCGATTATCCGGACTTAGATTATACAGATTTGCCATTATCCGAATCGCCTAATTTCCAATAGGCTCAATGTCAGTGAGATCGTTGGAATTTTAAGAGTTGTCAAAATTACTTTTAGAGAATAGGACCAAAGTGAATTTTGTCCCAGATATAAGATACTTAATTGTTGTTACGGGGACGATATTATGTACACAAAATAGCACTTTCAATCAATTTTTTCTTACATTCAGATAGCTGAAACCTTTCGACATCAATTATGTCAGTTAATCGAGAATACTGTATATGGTCACATTGTATTTTTGTATTTTTTATAAAATGACAGTACCAAATACCGTTAGAATATGGTGATTCAGTTGTGCTAATAGAATAAGGTACCTTACCATTTAACATGATGACTCATCAATCATCGCAACCCATATAAACGTACAATATGAATTGGTCGCTTGTGTCTTGTATTTATGTAAACAGCGTATATCATTATTTATACGAATGTCGTTAGTCACCTTCTAAATATGACAAATTATTACGTCCCTTTCCTTGGGTTTTTCATCAGACCACAATTGTTTCGAAGTAAGTAATTGAGAATGAAATAATGTCGTTATCTTAAGTTTATGGTTATGACTCTCTTGTACTTACTTGAAGGACTTGACGTTTTAATTACCGTCGTAAACAACGGGAAACTTCTTCCGGGTGGAAAGCGCGTGTACTCAATAGCTTCTTAAGGATCTTATCTATTGTCTATTAAGTTTATAACTATATTCCTATTTTAGTCTTTTGAAATATCTATAATACATAATACTGATATCACAATTATAAGTAAGTTCTATTAACAATTTGATCGGGATTGAGACATGAGATTGTTCTTTCAAAAGCAGCTTTGATTTTGCTCCTTTAAAAATATCCCGGAAACAAATAAACATAAAATATAAACGCTAACACACTCATACCCCCGTAGTAGGATTCCCTGGGTCGCCGATGGTATACACAACAAAAATAACATGTCACTAAAATCTATGACCCGAGGACAAATATTTATCCGTCACATAAATATTTGCCCCGCCCAGGAATCGAACCTAGGATCTCGCTTTGCAAGCCGGGTCACTACCAACTAGGCTACGGTGCCGTCAAATAACAGCTACTAGCTTATCTTATTAGAAAAAAATATTTGGATCTATCGATCGATAGTACACAGCATATTCGATTGTAGTAGCAGTATAGGGTATATAATAGTACATAGCATATAGTTCTGGAATGAATTACAAAGTGATTTCGGCCTTGCGCTCTGCACTTGCACTCACGTTGATGGACTGATGTCTAATTTTAGATTGTACTTTCTCATTTGTTTTGTTCATGGCTAATGATAATTACACCGGCTTTCGTTTTAAATATTTTATTTTTCACGCTCGATTTTTTTTCACAAAACAAGAATTGAAGCCAATTATAAAAAAACGGAAAGTTTCCGTTAACACTTATTATATTTTAAAGCCTTAAGACAACCGTGACAAATCAATGAAAACGAAAAAGACAGTTGTTTTTAGGAGTCGGAAGAATCTCCAATAGGAATAAATTTTTATTGCTGTTTTCGTGCTTCCAAGCGCTCGTTAATCTGTTCGCTTCAGTTGTTAATGTTACATAGAAGTCTTTAAAAGTTATCGGTGACCTTTGAGTAGAAAATAACTTGTCACCGACTTTATGGTCACTAATTCTTTCACCAATCGATACTGGAGTACTTACACTGGGTATGGTCTAAACAAGACCCGGTGCAAATAGATATTTCGAAAAATTACTGCGTTTGTCTGAGACTAGTGCTCCGCGAATTGACGTGTTGTTTAATAAGATAATCAGATTGTTTCCGCATCGTTTATTTATCTTCGTTTTCGCACGTATTCTTACTCCCTAATAACATGGCTTGATTAAAGTAGCTTTAAACATTATGAATTCAGAATTGGTAGATATTTTAAAAAATAACTCGTTTATATATATTTTATGCGTACTTACGCAGCCTCGTCTAAGTATAAATATAAATAACTTGAAACAAAATAATTTCAGAAGATTTCTAGTGATATGAAGTCTACCTTTACATAATAATAATATTTCATGATGTTTCTTCCGAATATGATATTAGCGATATGACGCACGTGATTTGTTTATCTGTTTGACGATATCAAAGCTAAAAATATAAACAATATGATATTTATTTTGTATCTCATTTATCAGAGGGAAAAACTAGTATCATGCCGTGTTGAAATTTGATTTTGTTTGTAATAACAACGTATCGAGTTAACGTGAATAATGTATTTAAAATTGAATTGT
>DWPA01001470.1:0-18514 GCA_018251375.1 Calpodes ethlius | reverse complement strand
ATAATCTTATGTTCATTGGGTGTATAACATGTTGTGGATATGAAATAATCCATGTTATTTGTTCACCCAATTAGGTTCCTATAATAAAGTAGGGCGATTTTTTCGGCGGAAATTCAACTTTTTCGATTGTCTTTTTATTATACATTTATATTTTATAATTACATTTCAAATTTACGTACCTAACTATACATTTGATACTAAAACTATGTTCTTTTAAAAATTCGAAAGTAAATATTTTTTTCAAAAAATAATTTTACATTGACACTGTGAACGTATTCTTTCATTTGTATATTTATATTATTCTACCTGAACCCTGCACACGTTGCTACGCTAACACAAACTGCCATGGCATATTTGTAACTCATTAGACTGACATTGGCGCCACCTATCCAAAATTGATCGTACCAACGTAGAAACCTTCGTGAGCTCATACACAACAACTTTGCTAAAATCATCACATGATCAAATGCATAGTTTACGATTCTATATAAAACATACAGACAAACATTCAATTTTATATATAGGACGAAAGCAGAAGATCTTTTCGATAAACAGTAAATCAAATATCATACTTGAACGGACATTATTCTAAAAAAGGTAGGTTTTATCTTCATATATTAATGCATAGATGTTCACTAACAACGATTTTCGTTGTCTCAGTCGGCCAAGGTCTAGTGACAATGAAAAAGCACATTTGGACGCAGTTCTTCAATCGACAACCCAGAGTTCTGATCCATTATCGTACTTGTATGTCGACGAGTAATCATCATAAAGTAATTTAGATATTTTGGCACGAAATTTGAGAATATACACATGTGAAAAACGTATAAATAAGCGTAGGGCGAAGGATATCCCGTGAAATTTCCGCCGAATAAATTACTGATGACGGAAAGAGGAATGTACAATTTTCTTTCAGCTAAGTTATTTAAGCCTTGTTACATTTGCAGTGTGGTTTGGCACGATGTTATACGCAATGTTTTGTGTTTTAAAATATACAAATTAAAAAAGTATTAGTTTCACATGCAGATAAAATGTTATCTAAGAAAATGTAAACCAAAATGTTCCATCCGCGTATATTTCATTTATTATATTCAAAAGAACCGCCCATACTTACCAAAACTACATAAAAACTAATGATAACCTTGAATAATCGTTTCCTTGGCTCAAAAACCCCAACATGCAATTTTCGTCAAAATCTTTAGAAGAGATTTCAAAGAAACCGATGTAAGTTTACGTAAAAGAATATTACTAAATAAAATTTTCTGTGTACTCCAAAATAATTTCTATTAAAATCTATGATAGAAAATCTCGCCAATTGCCAATATAAATCACTATCAATCAGTTCTTGGATAAAGATATACACCAAAAACTAAAGAATAGATTTAAAGTACCAATTAGTAAGAAGTATTCATATTCGAAGTTTGGTTTTGGACCTAGCTGTATGATTGATCACCAAATTAATTCGAAAGTTATTTCCCACTATAACTACAAAAGTCCTTAAGACTTTTCACTAGTTACCTTAATAAGTAACTGCGTAGATAAAACGCATAATCTCGCAAGCTGTATTTCCATTTTACGAGTTTCAACTCGTGGCTCCTAGCAGGTCGGTACGTACTCGCTCTGGCAGCGATCGTAAATATGTATAGTTTACGACAACCGGTGTCCCTTAGCGAGAGATCCTCCCGGTGATGCATTTCGGCTACCAAAGCCTGCTCCGTATACCGGGATTACTATAGACGAACTGTAATGTTCTTTTTCACTCGTTACAAAAAGCTTATGCGTATTGCGTCATGCGAAATGTTTGACACTCTCTGTATGTGCATTGTCGTGTAACTCTTATAACTCACCTTATATTTTTTAACCAATTAAAAAAATCTCGATTCAGTTGTTTTTTATGTTTGGTAACTTAAACTCTGACAATTATCGCCGATTTTCTAGGGTTATTAGTTAAAATGACACTCATAAAGTTTTGTCATTTTCGCAGGTTCATTCAATGCTTAGGTCATAGACCTTAGTACTTCAATGCTTAAAATCGTATACATAATTATTTACTTTATTAATTACAGTGTAGAGATTTTGATATGATTGGTATTAACTTTTAAGTGTTCGTTTTTACACACGCCCCAAATAGCATGGAAGATGTCAAAGATGTCATAAAACATCAAAAACACACAGTTAGAGAAAGTTTTTCTGTCAAAGAGTTTTTCTGTCAAATTAATCTTTTTATAAAGCGAACTTGCACCTTATTAAACTTAGAAACAGTAAATAACAACTGAATAACATATTTACTACAATTATCCAGCAAAAAGCTGTTTTTTTATTTTATTTACGTAAACGCGAATCAATCGTCTGAAGCATTTTCCATCTACGACCTGCTCATAATAAATTCACTTACAAACATGTTGGCGGCCACGTAACTGAACTCGACGTTAGCGCCCAGCAATTCAATTGAGCACACATATTAAACTCAATCGAAGCCTGAACTCGGCTTGTGTATTCTACGTTCCGTTGATCAGAGCCGCATGCTTGTGTGGACACGGAAAACTAAATGCGGTTATTGTACACTTGTCAGCTGCAGGTTTGTTCAACAAATTAGAACTCGCATTTGCGGGAGTTTCGCTAATATTTTTGTGGCATTTTACTTTCATTTTCAAGCTTCGGGTATCTTCTTTGAACGAGAATGGTTATAGCTTTCATTCTACTGCTAGCCGAGTGAAAATTAGCTAATTTCATAACGCTAAAATTGTTATGTACAGTATATCTTTCATTATATTTTTAATAACAGTCTACACGAACCAACAAGCCACTAGATAGTAAGTTAGCTCTCCGACATTATCAATATTACACTGTTGTTTTTTAAATAAATATTTCTTAATATAATCCAACAAACTTTTACTTATTTATTGGATGATTTAGGTACATAATTATTTTATTTTCAAGTTTCTATCAAATCGTAATATATTTTTATGTTCATTAAAACTTTTATCTCCTATTTTACCATTTAAAGATAAGTAAGTATTATTTTCTTAAAGGAATTAAAATAGCTTATAGTTCCACAATTTTAGATAACGCGTTATCCGTCTGCTTAGTCACTGTTAATGTTTTATTAAGTACTTATTTGTTGGTTTTATACAAACACAATCGTTATTCCTTAAATCATTTACGTATATCTAGATTCCCCAAAAGATTCATGGAGTATGATTTAAAAAAATGTTCCAAAAATATTACGCTAAAGTTACGCCTCAGTCTATTTGTTATTTTTTAATTAAAATTAAACATTTACACGGCTTTTATAAGAAAGGCGGAAGGCGCTTTAATATTTACCTGTACATTATCATCTCGAATCCTCAATAAACAAGAAAATCTCGGCTGTAATTACATCCGGCTGTTTCGCCAGCAAAGTTAATATAACTAGAAACACTAGTTTGATTTATATTTTTACTCAGTTCTACTAACATAACTTAATTCGTGTAGTTAGATCTTTTTATAAAGGTAGAATTTCAAGAAACTTGGACAATACGACTCTGAACACATGCAAATATCGTTACTAAATAGACTAATATTATAAATAACAATAGTTTTCTACAAAGTTACACTCAAACATTTCTAGTGTATTATTCGATACACAAATAGTCTCTGATTGTACATGCATAGAGGCCATCCATAAATTACATAACATGATCTGAATTTCATAATATAGATCTTATTCTTAAGGATGTTTCAGGAAATAATTATGTCGAGGTTTTTTTTCGGTTATTTTTATTTTAACTTTCTAAAAAGTTAGAATTCTAAGATATTCGCAAATGACGTAGTACCACGATTTATTTTATACAAAGGAGATAACGAACACCTGATATCAGGAAAAAAGAAAAGGAAAATAAATAACTAGTCCTCATACCGTCACTGAAATAGTAAGTCTTTTGCCGTTTGAGTCAAGTATGCAAGTGTCAGCTAGTCAGGCTGACTTCAGGGAAACAGATTAAATTGTAAATATGTATGCTCCCGTATGCGTCAATTGTACTGTAACTTACAATATTATATTTATCCTTACGCATATTATAAATGCGAAAGTGTGTTTGTTTGTTTGTCCTTCTTTCACGGCTCAATGGAGCGTCGCTATGATATGATTTTTAGTTTAGAGATAGTTGTGAGGACGTCGAGCACTATAGGCTACTTTTATTGCGAACAAACATCTCACACCTGAGGAAATATCCATAACGATGTATATTTCAGCCAAATTTAAGACCGTGTCTAACAAAAAAACCGTTGCCTGGCAACCAATGGAAAGGAATTGACAGCCTTTTTATTGCTATTATTTTCTCACACGCGGACGACATCTATTAAATTATAAGTAAACGCTGACAACAATAACCCTGATAGAAAGAGGTAATGAATGGGAATGGTAAAATAGCTTGATATTTTACAGTTCTTAAACCAAATCATTTACCTACGTAAAGAGTTGTTAGTATGTGCGCAGGAGTGAAAATCTTAAAAAAAACATTCCAAAATCTCTACTCCAATATGTAGAAGATTACACGCACAGATTATCCCTCAATGAGGTCTACTAAATACCAAACTTTAACTCACTATTTAGCGAACGTAGAAGTTCGCCGCACTAAAATCGATTAGGAAGACTATAAACTTGTATAAGACAGCACGAACTCATCAGCTGATGTATAATATACGTATATGAACTCAGCTTTTAAATTTTATCTCATCCATCTAAGTTGAGCACACTGTAGTCTTGGGAAACTATTATTACTTTACCTTAAAACTATGTTGAAGTTATGAATTAGTACTAGGAGTAAAGTTAACGTAAGCAGTACTGCTTGGTAACATCCTTTAAAATGAACAATGAAAGAAATGCGCACTCCCACACTCGCAATAATATGAACACACACAAAAGACATCCATTACACAAGCAAACATTCCAGTTATTGCATCTAGATATTCCTTCTAGATTATGTATTACTTTCAGCACTTGCCTACTATTTTCTATATTCTTTATTTTTAAAGCATTTAGCTCGACGAAAATAAAACTAATTTGCTAACTATGAGCCAAAAGTCTCATTTAATCCTCTCTCCTACCGGGAAAGAAATGTCCAGTTACGAATCGAACCTAAGACCACTCACTTTACAAGCCGTACAAGTATGGAATTAGTACCGTTGAAGTTCAATTCTACATTCCGGGTGATGCACTAACTTTAATAAAAACATGAATTTTTAAAAATTAAAACATCCATTTTATTTTATAAAATATGTATTATTAGATGTTGCTCGAAGCTTCATGCGCGTGTAAAAAATTTACAGTAATAAAAGGGTTATCTATTTCTTTATATCGCTGGTTGCGTTGGTACGATTCATTGTTAGAAACTTTTTTTAATTTGGATGAATAGATAATAATAGGTCTTCCCACAGAAATTAGATAATTTTCGGGGCGAAAAGTAACCTATGGTACTCTTATAAGTTGATAGTTTTGATAGCAAATAGTTGAGAAACTATCTGGAACTATCTATAACTATAAGGACGTTCCGTTATGTCGTAAAAGAAGGTCAAACAAACACACTTTCACATTTATAATATTAGTATAGATAACTATGATGATAGCTAAGGTTCACAGTTCAAACAAGTGATTCAAAATGCCAGAGTACGCAAAATCCACTAGGCGTTAAGCTTAAAATGAAACATACTGATAATGCAATAACAGTATAGTTTGTGTATAGTAGAATTTCTGTACATTTCACTTTTGTTTCTAACTTCCTCCAAAATTTGTAGACCAGGTTATATTTGCTGAAACAAATACAGACTAAGCCAAAGTTTAACTTGAAATGCCTTCAAACAATACACATTGACCAATCTAATACCATTTATCGTAGCAATTCTGTGAAGTCTTCGATGAAAATTAAACTTAATATAAACATTGTATAGTATACGAAGGTAAGAATGGCAGATCCTACGTAAACACCAATACAGCGAACAAGTAATCCCAAAGTCGTTTAACGAACCTGGCTCAAAAACCTTCACTTTCTTCCTCGACATTCTTTAACTTATTCATGCCCAGGGGACTGAAGAAAGTTAAGGGTTGTTTAAAATATGGGATTGCCTTACGATTGCTGATTTAAGCGACCATTTTTTCGGTTCGAAGTAGTTTTGGTGAAGCTTACAAATATATCAATCCTGTCGTAACTATTACTTCAGTACGTATGCGAAGCCTTGCTTGCTATATTCTAAATGAATATAATAAGAATTTTGAGCCAAAAGTTAACAGAGGAAACGTTTTTAATAATTTATAATTATCTTAACTTTCATTCATATTTTTTGTATTTCATTTAATTGTAGAAGTATAGCGTTACTTATATACATTATATAGAGTAAAATATCTGCATAGGCCACTAACACCATTACCTATAACAGATTTAAAGATAAATGAGGTAGTTACAAGGTTTACGCGATATAAGATTTAAAGACAATGCAATGACGTCACATCCCTTCTATTGAGCGATGTTATAATCTTATTTTCGTATCAATATTGTATTATATACGTTGTCACGTATCGTGTTACACCGTATTATACTGAAATAGGACATTACACATTAATCACTCACGTAACGGAATATATGTCGTGTATGTTGAGTAAATGTTATTTTATTAGTATCTCAAACAATCATCGTGAGGGGAAGATTTTACGCCAGTGTGATTGCCCGATTTCACGACTGTTTAGTAATACGAGTAGGTTCCACTTAAGTCTGTGTATTCTGGGCGGAAAGCTCTGAGAATCTTAGAGTACATTGCGTTCTTTAATACTTTGAAGTTATAAGTTTTTAAAATAATAATTAATAATTCAAATATCTAAATATGGGATGCGTCTGTCCTGTGAGTATTTAATTGCGAGCAAACTTTTAGCGAGTAATCTAAAGCGTGCCTGCACGTGGTAATAAAAATTCATTTGCGAGCGAAAGTTCGAGAATTTGCAGTCTCTTAATTTTTAGTGAAAATGACACAGGAAGTGGTATGTTGTTCGCGGAATGGACGGCGAAACTTTATTTTTCTCTAGTTTGAAATAAATGCATATTTGTTGACTAATAGCCACTTCTATGTTGGGCAAAATGACAACTATATCTTATGTATGATGGATTCCATATAGCAAATTGTATCCCGCTGAAACCATTTTTAATTTTTGGCAAATAAGAAGAGTTCACACAGTGCCAAATCATAGCTGTAAAGCGGTTAAAGTTTATCGTAAACACGGCGGAGAGAACCGGTTTCGAATTTATCAACGATACCATAGCAGTGTTTCACATTCAGCTACTATTAAGCATCGTTGTACCCTACAAACAAAACTCCTAACACAAAGGCGGAGAATATCATGAACACTTCCCGATCTAATCTACAGATTGTGCCAAATCACCTCGCATGTGATTCGCCGGTTTTGTTGAATCAAACATTTCACTTTTAGCGTGTTTTGTTCCATAACAGCAGTCAAAGGACGGCCGCTTCTCACTTCATTCCACAAATTTAAGTGACTGCACCTAAATTCGTTATACCAGCAGTGTACAATTGCTTTTGAAGACTCTCTGTTTATAAAAAGTAATTGGAGTCAATTAAACGATTCATCAGGTTTCAAGTTGGACTTGAAGTAAAAACACATTGTACAAAAATGTTTCCGATGTTGATCAATTCATCAAGCTCAAAATTTGAAATTCGGAACAAATCAGATTTTTAAAATAAATTGTAACTCGCCAGAGTTCTCTACATAAAAACTTTTTTCGCAAAATGTTCTGAGTGACGTATTAACTTCTCCGTGCCATCTAGGGTCAAATATTTTACTAAAAACGCTTCACTAAAAATGTTTTAATTTATTTTTAGTTTAATAGTGTGTTTATACGTCACCAACGTAGAATTTTAGCGTCATTAAAAAACATCTGTACTTCAATATTTTTGGAAAACATCTGTTTCCAAAAAATACGTCAAGAAACAGGTAGAAGTTACCTTAAATACTGCTTATTCATTTTAGTTCCCAAAATGTTGGGTATCTGTTTCCCCCAACGTTTTGTAGAGCAAGTAGCTACTTTACTTTTAGTATAATGCGTTTCGTCCACGAGTGACTAAATTTCATTAGAGCATTGTCTTTATATTGTTATGGGAACATTTTACATGTTACTGCTAGTAGTAAAGGTTTGTGAGCGCTTTCTACTTCAAAGCATAGTTTAAACAGGTCATTTTTTTACTTTACATATGAATCAATAAGCTTATAAACTTCAGACATTAGACCTAGCATCTTGCTATGCAAATCACTGAAGTAGAATGACGGAAAAATGTCCAGGACTCTACAAAGAAATCATCACTACTCATAAAATTGTATCAGTAGTATGTATAGGCTTTATATATAAAGAAAAGCATATAACCCGTCATTGTTTATAATTTCTCATAAATGTGTACAATGTGTTCAATTCCTAAAATAGATCGGATTATACTTTATACTTGTGTTTTGTTCTCGAGATCAATAGCCTAAATAATAAAAAAAATATAATACACTTTTCATCTCACCTAAGTATTCACTGCTATATTTCAGAGATTAATAAAGCATTTATTATTTTTCCTGAAGATACCTACTAGACCATCATCATATTGTCGTCCATCTTTTAGTTTGGACTTTACAATACCATATATTACAAATTTCTTCAAATGAAACACTACGTCTACTTATTAGTCCCTGGATGACCGAGCTTCGCTCTGTGTTTTTTTAAGTACATCATGTTCTTTTAGAATAATATTTACTTACAACAATGTAAATACGTACTGATGAAGCATGAATAATATATTTTGATCTTCCTGACATAAATAACAAATAAATATATTTTTTCTTACAAAAAGAAGGATCTCGAAAAAGAGAAAAAATAAAAGAAAAAATCGGAACAAGATTTGAACCCGGGTTTCCTGCTATTTTAAGAAGCCGATTTCTCGACCGAGCTATTCTAACTTCGAAAACGATGGCGAAATCTAGCTTTGTATTCTAATGATATTGTAGGAGGTTTTAATTCAATGAAAACATAGTCAAAACGACATTTTCTGAAAATAAAACCTAGCTAGATCGATTTATCGCCCCTGGAACCCATTAAATACAAATTTTCAAAAAATCGTTGGAGCCGTTTCCGAAGTCGTTGATATATCTATATACATATATATATATATATATATATACAATAAATGCTCGTTTAAAGATATTAGATAAAATAAAGTAATGCTTGAATGTATTACATTCGGGATATCAGTGTACACACATAATTATGGAGATACGATCTATGCGACAGATGTCGACAGGACGCTGCTTAACAGGGTTCCTATTTTTGCGGGAACAAAAAGCAAACCCTAATATAACCCAGCTTTCCTTCAATTTATATATTGTCAGTTACCTGGCAGGTAGTCAAAAGAATCCCTAGCAATTGTCCACATAACCTGGGTAAAGCATGTGATGGAAAATAATCTTCAAAATATTTATTACATTGCGTGGACGATCCGAGTATTCCATATATTGCCTTGGTATTGTATAAACTATATATCCTAGGAAATACTGGTAATTATAAAATATCAAATAATTATGTTATTATTTTCCTACATATATCATAGGAATATCTTTTTTGTAGTATTTTCGTTTGTTTCTATAATAGTGGTGAACCTAATACAGAAGCACTCTATGGATTTAAAAAAGGAAATGAATTGTAGTATAAATTTAAACTCCGATTCGGAGAAAATAAATGACAGTTTAATACTTTCACTCGTTATTGCGTCAACGCTAGTCATAATCTCATCCATAATAAGACATTTTTAATTATCTATATAATGTCAAAAGTAAAACGGCGAGAGAGAATAAACCAGGACATTCTATCATAACAACCCATTTCACCGAGCAGTATGTAAAAAGAAAAAAGATCACGTTAAAACTCGAAAAACATTTCACGGTCCTAGTGTGAACGTGAGCCAGCGCTTAAGTTTTGCACTTCGATAGCACACTATAAGTAGTTTTGCAATTTTGGTTGTAGAATTTTTAATAAAGACTATTAAAAAAGTACATTAAAATAACAAACTTCATTTCGTGTTTTGAGATATATTACGCGAGACATTAAATTATATTTATAAAATTATTGTTGAGACAAACACTTCTATAGTTTAAACAATTTTAAAATATCATCATGGAGTATTTTAGAAAAAAAAAAATAGAAGTTTTGGTGGAATTGTTTGAAATATACTAAATAATTTAAAAAATGGCCGTTAATTTTAAGTATAAAACTTATTTGTGCTTTGTTACTACTGAATTATATTTTTTAGTATCTTAATTATATGACCTTGGTCTATAATAGACGAGTCCCTTTTGGTGATTTTATAATAAGTTGTACTTACACAGCTGCTCAACGAGGGAGCTTTTCAAACTTTACAGGAAAACCCGTTTCACAAAACTGAGACCATGCTTAATTAAGCCGTGGGTCATTTCATTAAAAGAATTAATAAGCTTTGGGGAGGACACAGACGTTAAGAAAACCACTTATTGAGTAAAGTTTAACAAAAAAATCCTTAAAAATGTATTTTATCAATTTAAAGTATTTAACAATCTATACTAACCCTATAAATGCGAAAGTGTGTTTGTTTGTTTGTCCTTTAATGAAGCAATTGAGCATTGTTATGGTATTATTTTTGGTGATAGGATAGAAGAAAGGATGAATAGCACGTTTACTGGCAGCCAATGATAGGAAGAAATCGACAACTTTTATTAGTGTTCTTTTTCGCACGCGAGCGATGCCGCGGTTAGCTAGTTAGAAATAAATAAAAAAGACGAGAATAGACTAGTTATACGAATAAGATTATACAAGTTTATATTCCAGAATAGTATTATCCATGCCACTCCCCAACGTTGTGGAGAGTGGACGATCTGTAGCAGACAGAGGGGATCCAGTGAATTTAGAAGGTTCGGAATTGACATGAGTGGCGTAAATTAGGGAAGAGAAGTGTCCAGCAATGGATTTCCAAAGACTAATGGATGAACGAATTTAGCCCGAAGTATTAATATTTAACAAGTTTATGCACGTAAATATAACAGCTCTACAAATCTAACCATTCGCGTTAAGATTAAATTATTATATTATTCGATTAGTTATCAGAAATCGACAGACATTTTGTTGTCTTAGGACTCAGAAGCTTTAAGTAAAGTTTGGTTCGTAGCGCGTTCTTAGACAAAGTATACAGATAGTGCGAACTAACTGCAAGCTATGAACGATATAAAATCAAAATTAGTCAGGACTCAAAAATATAAGTTTATTCTCTTTCTGCCATTCCCTATATTATCTATCTATTCAAGAACTCTGGTGAAGTGAGTGAGTAAAATAGTAACAATCATTACAACCGGACTGATAATGCAATTAGATCTTCGCCATAGATAGTCGCCAAATAAATGGATTATAGATACATAACCTAGTCATGAGTTTCTTGCCGCGAAATAAATATCAATAAATACTCTTAGTACTTGTTGCTTGGTCTATCACTACGTGTCTTTCAGAATCTACCGTAAAAATAGCTAATTAAAAAGTACATTATCAACCCTGTTCTTGGTCGACAATAAAATTGATAACAACTACAGAAGCAGCTTAATTTCAAAATCAATAACGTTTCATATGAAACGTATCTATATACAATTTCATGTGAAGAATATTAAAAACATAAGAATGTTACAGAAGTTTATATTAAGGTATACTAAACAGCAGTAATCCAATCCAGTTTATTTAAGTACATGATTTTTGCAGCGTCAATTTCACCAATTACTTTTATGATCATCACCATAGACACACACAATCAAAAGAAATTTGCGTATGATTATTACGTTTAGAACCATTACATCCTCACTTAACGCTAACATTAGATCATCTCTCACAATGTGTCCTTCACATATCCTTCAGAATAATATTGCAAATACTATCAATTATGTAGTAATCCTGTACCTAAGTAAAGGATAATTTATTTTGCTTTAATAAGATTATCTATTAAACGCTTGGACGTTACTAGTTATTGGTACAGCACGTAACATCACCTACTTCATTGGACGACAAAGTTTGTGGAATATAATTTGATATCGGCGACCCTTGTAACAAAGTTTTGTTAATTAGATCAATTTATCGTGTCAAGCCCATCAATTGCTCTTAATATTTATAAAATAATCCCATGGTTCAAACAATGACTTTGATTAAAAGCTAGTCGACAAAATTAATCGTACTCCTAACTTGCTTCATATAGGATCTTATACGGGAAATTTAGTCTTCGTTGGTCATATAGATAACGCTAGGTAACAAGGGTAACAACTCTTAGCTTAAGTAAGCTTATTAAAATATACTGTTGTACCTGATCTAATATCATCCGCTCTCGTTGAATAATACTTTCCAGAAATACATGTAACCTACAAAATACAAATATAACTAAATTTCCTGTGCATACTTAAAATAAAAAAGGTTATCAAATAAGGCGTTGATTTTCTTTAAAATAAGTTTTCAAAGTACACGAATCTTTCCGACGTAATTGACGAATATCATCCAAGTTGTAACTAATTTCTACCCAGATTATTATTTCCGGTTGGTTATAACCGGAATAATGAACCTTTCCAACGATGAAATAATTTAACAAATGAGTGCAGTGGCACTGGAAATCACCTCCATATAGTTATGCAAACAGAATTCTGACTTTTAGATATTACATAGTACAAATTAACATAGACTATAATTGTAAGAAGTCAGGACGCCAATCTCTATCCTGTTCGTTTATCCATAAAATCACTAACTAGTTATTAATAGTAAGAATGTTGTCGTGAGCTACAATTATCTTATTACACCACGTCACAGACAGATGCACCTACTGATGTGAAAACAAGTGGAAAGAATATCTATATTAACGCAAGCCAATAAAGAGATGCCTCTTGCAGAGTAATAATCTACGTTCACAGACCACTGAACACTTGGCGATTGTCAATGTCAATTTTATCATTACCAAAGAGATCAAAGAGCAAAGAGAATGCTTACTGAAGAAAACAATTTATAAAGTCTTTTCAGTATTCGTTTTTAAAGACATTTTATTTTCACTCTCGTGCACATAGCGTTTCTCCCCTGTTTTTATTTGAAGTTATAATTTTTTTGGTGCGTTTGGGAAATGAGTTGGGGTATATTTTACCGCGTGGTAAGAGGTTATTTGGTACAATACATACCTTTGACAGAAAATATTAAAGCAGTAGTTATATATTAATATGTAACGTATATATTTTTAATATTACAAATTACGAAACGTGTTCTAAATAAAATAAAACATTTATTGTTATTGGGACGCTATTGCTGTTCGCATTTTGATGGATTGAGTGTTTTTGGATAAAATTCTTTATGACACGTTCAAAATTTGTTTTATCCTTCATGTGGCTCTAACATTTGTGGTCGTCTATCAAAGTGACAATTGAACCGACTGCAATGACGAAAGCCCCATACATCGTAATTACTTCTAATATATATAAATTAATGTTTGTGTATGTCCTTTACAGAATCGTAAATATACAGTTAATCATGTGATGATCTCCAGCAAAGTTGTTGTGCATGAGCCCACGAAGGTTTCTAAATTGGTACGACCAATTTTCGACAGTTGGCGCCACTGTCATTCCAATTAATTGCATGTATTGCCATGGCAGTTCATGTTGGCATAGTAACGCGTGCAGGGTTCAGCTAGAATAATATAAACAAACAACAAACGTTAACACACTCGTACCCCCGCAGTAGGATTCCCTGTGTCGCGAATGGCATGGACAACACAAATAACACGTCACTAACACCCATGACCCGTGAACAAACATTTATCTGTCACATAAATATATGCCCTGGCCGGGAATCGAACCCAAATCACTACCAACTAGGCTACGGGGCCTTCGAAATATAGTCATCTTACTAGTAAAAAATCTAATGGGTCTTTGTTATTCAGACATTTCATTGTAACATATATTTTCGTATATTCATTGTCTGCTCAGTAATCTTGTTTGAATGCTAATATCTTAATTATACAAAACAAAACGTTTTATTTTCTGCAAGTACTCAAGTATGTATCTTAGTCAGCAATATTTGCAGAAATTGAATGTTTGTTTGTAATATTTAAATAACCGTTTTTTTTCATTTACATATGGTACATACACCAAAATAACATTTTTAGAATTTTTGTCTGTCTGTTTGTTTTGGCAAATCTCTGAAATGGCTGGACCGATTTTGACGGGACTTGTATTGGCAGGTAGCTGATGTAATAAGGAGTAACTTAGGCTACTAAAACAAAATAAAGTAAAACACTTTTTGTTAAATTCCATGCGGACAAAGTCGAGGACACAGCTTGTAGATAATATAAATAGTAGATTACAGTTAATAGATACGTAGTTATTCCTGGAAATTTGAATCTTTCTTGGATGTACATAATTGCGTCATACCAACACATATGGGTCAGCTCACACCAAAACGTGACGCGACACAAATACATTCGAAGTCGTCAGTTGCTTAAAGCTGCATAGCATGGCGTTACGTGTTTGGCACCACTTCTTTATTCTCCCTTAACCATGAACCTTTTTGTACAGTCAATAAAGTCTAAATTTCAATGCAATTTAAAAACAGGGTGCACCGCCTTGTGTCACCTGAATGGTATAGAACCAAATTAGTATACATACCCGTGAATGTGGCGCTCGTGGTGCGATCGGCTAGGTCGGGGCGGGCCGGCGCTCCGCCGCCCGCATGCTATCAGCTGGCCCGCGCAGCCATTCTGCCCGCGCGCGCCTCCAGTCACCGCTCTGCGCCTGCGCATAAAATTAGCTGTACTTTTCAGTCTTCGAGGTAGAACACCTTGGATCAATAAATTTATAAATAGTAACCGCACTTGAAACAATTCTTACTTAATGCTATGAGGTGTTTTAAAGTTTTTTTTACGTTTTCTCCTACACATATGAATTACTTCTTCGGCTAATAAAACTGTATAACAATCCGTTTAATAGTTTTTAATATAAACGCGAACAGACAAAGAACTTATTTTAAGGTATCCAGGAGTTAATGCTTATTCACAAAATACATTGAATAACATGGAATCCAAGTATTATATAAAAATTATATTTTTAACTGTCACGGCAATATATGAAATTTCTTAGAATGATAGTGGCGCCATCTGTCAAAAATGTATCGTACCAACTCAACTTTGTTAAATATCATCACACGATCAATGCATAGTTTATTATTCTACAAACATTAAACAGACATTTTTTTTTATTTAAAGATACTACAACTACCCTCAGATATATTTTTGATATACACGTCTTTTTGTGTGTGTGATTAAAGTGTATTACCGTTAGATTTTCCATTACGCTCAATAGCGTTATGATTTTCGTTATTACACATTCAAATAAAGTTTCACGTTTTCTATGCCATGGAAAATTTACGGTTAAAGTGAAATGGAACAGAGTGAAGAAGAGTGGAGAGGTAAAGAGTGTGGCAGAGAGGTGCAGTTTGGATAAGAGTGAAATTTAGTGAAGTGGAATGTAATGTTTTATATATTTTTTTATATTTTCTCCTACACCTACGGGCTACCCTTTCGGCTAATAAAATTGTGACAATCCGTTAAATCATTTTAAATATTAATACGAACAGAGAGAGAACTTATTTTATGGTATTTAGAAGTTAATTCTCAAAATACATTGTATAATATAATATATAATCCAAGTATAATATAAAAAAAACAATTTGTTCGTTACAGCTTTGCTTACGTTAATTATATTGTTAACTGTCACAACAATAAAATTAAATAAAATATATTAACTAATCTCACATAATGATACAAAAATATGGAATAAAGTAATATAGTTAATATCACTATTATACTAAGATATTATATGGATTTGAGTAATTCCATTGCTACAGTGGGGAACACGACAAACATGGGAATTTAGTACATATTTACTACCTAAAGTTGTCTTTTAAAAACTTCATAGTTAAAACAAACTACCATAGGCTTTATTTAAACAGAGTCATTTCAAGAAATTCACTATTTTATAATACTAGCTTAGTTCTATGTTGGGTAGACTACAGCTGAAGAAGCAATTTGTCTTTGTTCCCGTTCTGAAGCAAAAATGTTGCAAAAAATCTCATAATTAGCTCTCGAAAACGAAAAGCAGGTCAAAATGGAGTGAAAGCGAGTTTTACAAAACCGTACAATATGTACCCGTCTACCTAACTGGTATTACAACCTTAATTTATTATATTATATAGACTTTTGAATATAAATGTCGAAGTAGTAGAAACCTACATGAATGTCATGACAAGTGTCACCATTATGGGAAGACAACGAACATAATCATTGTAGTATTGTACAAATATAAATTGTCCTGAAAATAATACCATTAGTTTTAAAACACGAAGTCATATCCAGCACGGTATTGAATTATTCCCTCTAGATCTACGATCATGAAAGTAAAATAATTCATCATGCCCGTTAAATGTATCTAGGTGATATAGCACAGATTCTTCAACTTTTATTACGGTCTCTACGCTTTACTGTTTACATCCTCCTGTCGTTTATAACCCAGACGAGATATTTTTTATGAACCATTCTAGTTCTTTAATATCATTTATATGTTAAACACGGGGCAATGACGCTGCTCATTTCACGCACATTTTCATTATTACAAGCTCTTATCAAACGTGTCGCCTTCAGACAAATGGTATCTAATAAATACAACCCATGTTCGTCAGGTTAAGCCTCTACAATGCCATAGAAGATCATAGATGTCAGGATTATATAAACGAAGCCATCCCACTCAGTCGTCAAGATTAGCATGTTATCTAACTGTGACATACTTGGAGTCAAGACATAGTGAAAAGGCAACATTTAGGAGAGAACTATGCCCAACAGAATTTTTTTAATCATTCATATTGAATTATGGTTCTTTTCAAGGTCTTTCAGTAGCAGCTCTTAATATCTGATAAATAAAAGTAAAATACGTTCCCATCATAATCTCACGCTAGAATTATCTGTTATTTGAGCATCATTTGTTAATGTCCTCACACAATAAGATCGAGAACAGAAATTTAAACTTATCATCCAGATTTCTACCTCGTTAAGAATCGAACCCAAGTTTCTTTGAATCGCAGTTCGGTTTAGTTCATCATTGCGCCACGCTGGTCGTCCACAAAATGAACACAAAGTTACGACTTCGTTACTACAACTGATTCCAATAATAGAATCGATATTGAACTTCGGAATCTAGCTTCAAAAATCGACCGGCAAAGAAACAAAATGGAAAAGCAACTGTGCTTTTTGGAACCGAATAAACATTTGAAATTTCCGAGTCGGCCGCTCGTCGACTGTCACGTGCGGAATACTTGCCATTTATTTCTACGGCGACTGCTTGTGACACACGTTCATTTCCGAAATGTTTTCGTTGTTCAGGCGAAGTGTGCCGGCAAAACGAGAGGTGTCCTGATACACGTCACATTCCATTTTCCGAGAACTCAACAATTTACCGTACTTTTTAACCGCCTTAGTACACGCTCCGGAAACCTTTTCCCCTGTTATCTGACGAAGGTCTTCACGTTCTGTCGTTTTGTTCGATTATTTCTCCTTTTGTCGAAATAATTTTCCTATTCAATTTATACGTCGGCTAAGGCCGTATATTTTATGATTATCTTATCAGTGTTTCTACATTAGCATAACCACCGAATTTTGTGAACAACTGAATCAGATTATTGAAAATAACCTTCAAATATCTATGTAGAATAAAAGTAAATTATAGCAATAAAATCTTCACATTCATTTACAGGTACATTAATGATATCGACAGAGTACTGTGATTATAAATAATCGCTGAAGATATAGTAAAACATAAAATCTTAACACCCAGGTTCTACTATAAGTTACCATAAAACTTTAAAATGTTTTGGTCACATGGGTTTACGTGACAGTATAGAAAAACTGGAGAAACGAAAAGCCAGTAATGTGGGAAAAAAGACCAACCGTATAAGAAAACATAATAACAAAAGGGTCTTCTTCTGTTGTATTATAAACGCTCAAAGATACACCGAAAATAAATAGTCTTAGAAGGAAATAGCAGCAAGAACTTAGACCAGTTTAATCTTTAGACAACGACAACAAAAAAGAAGAATAATAATAATACCGGGAAGTACAACCGTCTTTTGCTTGAGATAACTGCTAAATGATTAATCGTGTTCCAGCTGCGGGCCTAGAATGTCGTGCTTTTTTCACTCTTCTTTTTTCTTGACCGTTGATCCATCATTGACAACTTTGGTGTTACTAATGTCCAAAAATTTTAAAAAAATATATGTGTTTAAAAAAATATATTATAGATTTTAAAAAGTAACGCGACCACTGTTTATTAGGCGTTATTTAAAGACGATTTTTCTAAAAAGAATGTGCAAATGATAGTGGGCTAAGTTACGTCTGTTTTAAATATATATATATATAT
>DWPA01001469.1:0-18519 GCA_018251375.1 Calpodes ethlius | reverse complement strand
ACAGTATAATTTACTAATTGAGATATTGATAGCATGATAGTATTGGCTAGGTTTACCTAGCTTTAAATAGAATTACATACAAATTATATTTTTGAAAAATACATTTTTTAAACGAGGTCTAATGCGTCTAATTAAAAATCAATTTGTTCTATAAAAGTAGTTACAGTAAGTCTGGTGTATCGGTATTTTTTTTGGAATTTCAGTTATAAATAACTTCGGTGAGTTCTGGCTGGTTGGACGTTCTTCGTATTTTTTTAATGTAGAATAAAAAATATAAATTAAAAGTCAAATAAATGTACCTAGCTGTATCTATAACTATATAATAAATATAAATTAACAATTATAAACACATTTAACTGTCTAGAGCTTGCTATGTCATAAACCCGTTTTATGGCAATTCACACCCCGTAAACACACAGGCGAGATAATTCCAGAAGCTTCCACTTAATTTCATACAATGTTGCATGTAACGTTCTCAGTTCATCCACAACGTAGGTTTTAAGTGATATTTTATTATAATGCAAATATGTTCGTAAACATATTTTATAGGCAAATAGTAGCACTTGGTACTTTCTACCTCAGTTTTCGTAGTACCCACTATTCCATGTCATTTGTTCGTTGTAATACAAAACTTTGAGAAGTAAAACTCAATAGGTACGTTGCGCGCTAGGACAATGTGTAGATGAAATCGGCGTAGGCCTGCTACACACAAATTCGGATCGGCATATTCGTATACGTATCAGTTATTTATTTCAGTGTCTATGTACACGCGTAATTAGAGAATAGAAAGACAAAAACATGGAAATAATGAGTAAAGGGTTATATAAGCTGCTAATCTCTACAGATTTTTTTTCAAACGGACTTTAATCTGGAGTATGGTAGAAGAATAGAAGGAGTAGAATAATATCACTCAATCCAATCAATTAAGTAACTTCTACATTATTAATATAGTTAGAACTAACCTACGGAGCCACCCGGCATTCTATTCGGCATACTTTTCTCGACTCGGCATATTGAAGCCGGCTCGGCACAATTCGACTTCCGTTTAGGTTGGTGTGTGTCAGTGGAAACTAAGGATTAGTAACTGGACGATTACTAACTGTGACTAAATTGTTTTTATTAGTCCTGAAGTTATCTGTGTCCCGAAAAATGTGGTCTGCCGATAGAGGTCTCTCGCTTAGATATAATTATTATTATAACCTTTAAGTTGCACAGTGTACAGACCTGACAACAGGTGCACAGTATGCCTGAGCTTTCATATCATAAACGATGTCAGATATTATCAGGTACCTACTAGTGACGATTCCAATAATTATGCTAATTACAGCGCTTTCGAACGTGTCGTCGGTAAATTATATTAGGTAAATGTATGGCTCTGCACAGCGTCGACACGGTGGAAATATTAGTAATTACTTAGTAGTGATATTATAGATTACAATAACATTTTATTTCATTTTGTTACATAAAATTTAGATAAGGCACGAGCATACATGTCATATTTGCATATCTGAAATTAAATTATTTTATCAGTTTTTCTATGCGTAAGGGCCTGCGCTCACTGGTGACACGATAGTGTTTTATGTTACGAATAGAAAGTAGCTACAAATGTTACCTATTATTATGATTCATACGTGTTGCTCATATTAATTTCAGTCCATATTCTTACCCAGTTGAGTTTAGCTGTGATCACGACTTATATGGCTGGGTCATTTGGACCCAGAATACTTATCGTAAGTAAATTACGTATCTATTTGGTGTGATGTACAGCACGTGACTAATTTCATACTAGGCGTTCAAAACCAACAGTGTCTTGCGCCCGGGGTCGCTTCCACCCCACGAGTGTCCGCTAATAGTAAAGTCAACAGTGCGTGTTTGTGCCGTCTTCCGGCGTGTTGTTTTACGGGGTCCTGAGTGGTAGCACCGGCAAAATGGCTAAAAAGTTGCCGGGACAGTTTGGGGTTGTCATGGCGTGACGTTCGCTAAAGATTTTTTGGTATTCAATCAAATTAGGTTTTTTTTTCTAAGCGCATAATAAACCTTAACTTTTATGGACAATATAGAATGTATCATGCAATGAAAACCATGCAACATCCAGTGGTGGCGGGGGGGGGGGGGGAGGGAGAAAATAGAAGTCAGCTCAACTCCTTGCCTCGCTATTGTATTGTCCACGAAATCACTATAATGATTATGAAATTAAATTAAATTGAAATACCTATTTTAATTTATAAACAATGTATGACCCAAGCTAACCCTTAAGCTAAGGCGGGGCGCTCACAGGCCCATTGCATAAACAAACAGAGCAGAGTGCTATTTTTCACACCGCCGTTTGCAAAACAAACGCGCGAACAAGTTGAATGCCTATTGTATAAAAACATAGAGGGAAGAAGTTACAACATTGTTGCACGAACCATTTGTGTCATTATACATAGGAGAAAAGTGAACTTAGCTAAGTGCCACATTGGATGTTAGGTTTTTTTTACGATCCTATCGAATCTGATAAGATAATTTTAATTATTTTAATAATATTTTTAAAACGAGAAATTATGTGACGACCATCCTAATAAATGTTAAGGTCTTCAATAAATTTTGATTGAAACAGAGGTTTTTTTTACATAACTAAGCGTGAATATAGTATACTAAAAAGAATCCACTATTCTTATACAAAGTATATAAACATTTCGTGTATGTTTGTTTAGATTTACTATCAGTGACAACACGTCGAGAATCACGGTAAATGAGTCTATAAGAACAAATAGTTAATTTTGTTTCACTATGTCCTCCAAAAAAAATTGACGCGAGCAATTCTATCATCAAATCATTCTGTCTGTAAAACCAGTTTGCAAGACACGTGTAAATAAAACAATAATACATTGCGAACTAAAGATTCTCATCCATATTTAAGTAACAAGGAATGACAGGAAAAAATAAATCTTACGTCACGGGGACATTAACACCCTAAACAAAACATTACTTAACCCAATCAACCGGGCACAATCCCCGCGGAGGTTCTTGAGCTAACCCTCTGGCTCGGGTAATATACCAAGTGACGATTCTCACGCTAATGCTTTCAAGATTTTAAATATAAAGGGTGTTTATGTAGTCTTGAGTTTTACTTGCACGAGAAAATTGTTTAAACTTACACCTGTTTACTTGGTCTAATCAGATCTTGTCCTATGGATATATTTGATTTTAACATTAAAATAAGATAACTATTTACGATTTACTAGAAGAGAGGAAATGCTGTTAAAATTTTGGGATGATAGAATTTTGTATATATTTTGTATTATTGTGCAAAGTCACTGTAAAATCTATTAAATGTGCGATTTACAGTGATAAGTGAGAGATGACAGTTAGAGTTTCATAAACGATAGTTTTTTTTAGATTTTCCAAGTTTTTATTAGCTGAGTTGATCAGTAAAACAATATGTGGAATGTAATTGTTATCAATATTTTACTTATATTTCATTACAAAGTTTAAAATTTGTAAAAAAAAATTAACAATTATTCACGATCTGGTTCAATATAATTTTTTGTTTATATTCTTTGAAATACTTATATTTTTTATACTGTATTACAACAGTATACGGTATTGTATACTTATCTATTAGCTTTGGTTCACTTACTCGTAGGTATCTTGTTTGCACAGAGGCGATGTTCAATGTCTCTCTCGGTTGTACGGTGAAAGAAAGGAACAGGAAACATTGTATCAATACGGCCAATCTTGCGGCAATCGGAGGGTTGATTCTTAGTAAGGGTGGGCAATAGAGTGTTAATGTGCAAATTTGTTGATGGAAGCAATTCGATTTTAATGTTTGTGTGAACGATCCGGTAACAAATATAGGGGATGACGTTTCCTCCAAACGTAATAAAGAGATAATGGAGGCTTCATACTTTATTAGCCACGTTAAGGGCTGCCGCCCACGGTTACATTTGCACAAGTAAATTTAATATCTGTTTACGACTACCAAACTCTTTTTGAATAAATGTGATAAATAAAATCATAATTTAAAAAGCTAAAAACCTGCTTTGATTCTAAGTCCATATAAGATTTATAACTGGAATGGTCAACTTTGAGGAGTTCCCTCATCTCAAGCAATCGCTTAGTCATTAGGTAGTGTCAGGTCACACTTATTATAAAAATACATTGTCATCGGATATTACGGGATCTGTTAAATTTCAGCATCGTAGTATAATAGAAAAAAAAGTTCTAATTCTGCTTGCAAGATTTAACTCAAACAAACATGTTATTAAATTAACAAACATTGTAACTTAAATAAAAGCTTTTAAAAACATATGTAGGTACATCAAGTATGCAACTATTTCTGAACTAGATAAAATATCTTACTCCATATTAATTAATTACCGGTCGTGGACGTCCAGTGTTAATGTTATTCAAACCACGATGTATTTATAAACGTAGATTTAAATTCCAATAGTTATTTATAAATTTAACTGAATTAATATCTGTGAGTATACTAATTAAGGATGATTAATTTCTATTCCTGGCAGTTCATTTTGTTGAAAACCGGTGATTAAAGATGGCGTTCAGTGACAGTCCGGATAATTTGGCGCGAAAAACTTTATGAGTTTTTTTTTTTTTTATGTAGGTATTGTAATAGGTTGTAATGTGTAATGAGTATATAATATAAAGGTTTTCTCGAATATTACATACTCATTATGATCGAGTTATAAGTTTTGATGAAGATATAAAAACCTTTTCATGAAAATAGCTGACAAATAAAAGAAAAAAATATATAAAATACGCTGAAAACCGACTGAATGATAAGTGGTCATTATTGCCCGTGGGCGCCAGTAATACCAAAGGCATCATCAATATGTTGGTTACAACGAAAGCCAAGGAGATTTACACACTCACTCATGGATGATGAACTGGACATACTACTACAAACACAAATTAAACATCACTAACACATTACCAGACTATAAACTTTAATCTGGCGCATACTTAGTCACAACCGGATTTAAATCTGAGACTTCTCAAGCCCTAACTAGACTATACAGTCGTCACAGCAAATCATTCGAAAGTTTGTCCGGCGATTCTTTTAAATATTTGCACAATCTCATACAACCAGGTGGACTTTAAGCCCAGTTGCCACTTAGAACCTCACCTATCAAAGGTTGTATAAAAAGTTGTAAATGGACCCGTCAGCTGCACCCCGTAGAGACAACCCGTAACGCCTCGCTACTGACCAGTGGCATTGAAACGCGATGCTATCTTATAAATTGACTTAAATTATAATGAGCACTTACAAGTCACTTTTTAAGTTGTTTTTTGTTGACTTCAATTGACATGTCAAGGGTCAGTAAGTAGCTAGCTTAAGTTTGAATATTTTTTGCTAAGGCGGCGTTTCAATGTCTCTTATTGTTTGGTTGATTAATTAGTAAATCTCTGCAAGAGCGCCACCTACTATATACAAAACTTCTTTTTAGGTCCAAATTATACATTGTGCAAAATTTTATTTAAATCGTGTTGGAGTTCGTCGCGGACATTATCTTTATTATATTATCTATATAGTATATAGATATTTGTTAGTAAGTTTAAGAAATAAAAGAATGAAAGAAAAAATAGCAATGATAACCTAGCTGTTCGAACGTTGGTCTACTAAGGTGAGCCAAGGTTCGATTCTTGCACGCATGTCTGAGTTTCAAAAAGCACAACTTTTTTGAAGCATTACAAGTTAATCACTTGATTCGGTAAAGGAAAACATCGTGAGGAAACTTGCACTCCTCAGAGTTCCCCAAAAAGTTCTTAAAGGTGTGTGAAGTCTGCCGTTATTTGGCCAGCGTGGTGGACTATGGCGTGACACCATTTACTGGGACAGTCAGAGGTTGTGATGAAAAAAGATTTTTGTTCGAATAAAGATACAATTTAATTTAAAGCTTGTTTAAAAGTCAAAAATTATATTTTAACAATATTTGTGCAAGGATTCCGTTAAATATATTTTTAAAACATTATTTTATAATCTTAGGATTATCAATCCCAATTACAATAGATTGTGCTAATAACTATTATACAGAAGCTTCAATGAAATACGATAATACAGCCTAGTCTTACTGTTTTACGAATGGATAAAAAAAAATTAAGAACGATTTTTCCCGAAGCGATTCGACAAAAAAATCAAGAACGAAAATAGATGGGTATTGCTTTCGCGTCAAATAACATTGAGTGCATATCAATAACGGCGAAGTTATTCGTATGAGCTGCATGCATTTTGTTGTTGAATTAATCCAATTAAACTGTCGTACACCCACGCTAGGTCTCATCTGTCGCGTCTGTTTGTATTAATTAATAACTATAAATAATTATTGCTGCAAATACTTTGAACTATGACTTATATATATTTTTAGTAGCGTGTGCAAAATGAACAGGAATAAAATGGTTGTCGATTCCATGGTATCATTGGTTGCCAGGCAACGCTTTATTAAAAACTTTCTTTAATTTTGCTGAGATATACATGGTTCTTTTCACACAAATTAGATGTTTTTCCGCAGTGATAAGTAGTCTATGTTATTTTTCATCCTCCCACATATCTCCACACCAAAAATTATACCATATGGACGCACCGTTACACCGTGAAAGAAGTAGAAACAAATTACCAAAGAATAAATCACATTTTCGCATTTATAATATTAGTATAGATTGTGTTAATTGTATCTCACGATCTTTTTCTTCGCTAAAGCATATAATAATTATATTGTATTACGCACATAATTTTTGATAATTAGAGGTACGAGCAAGCTTTTAATTTAGGCTCCAGTGTTCGGTAGAACCACGTTCAAACTTTAATAGTATCAATGCTGCAATGACACTGAGAAGAAAATTTAACTTAGTCTTAATCTTTAACTAAAGATTTGCTTACAGACACTAAACAGTTGAAACAAAATAAAGCTTGTAAAAATAGTTACTCATGGACATACACATCAGACATTAAGTCGTCATCCACCATTACTTCTTGCAACACGTCTATGACACTCATGCGTGAATGTCGTGCGTTTCGTCACTGCGCGTGCGCTGGTGATAAGGCATTCCATCTTAGATCTCGAAAGTAATGCCGTAATACGAGCTCTACATAAATAGTTGTGGTATGAAAAATGGTGGCGACTACCGTCGTATATTTGTTAGGAAAATTATGGAAATGTACATAGCCGTACCTAGTTTCTGACCCATGTAAAAGGGGGGATAATCAGATTTTTTTATTCTGGACGAGGGCTTATTGATTGATTTATGATAATTATAGTGTACTGCCTCGCTGTTCTAATGTTTTGCATGATTACAACTTTATAAAATGATTTTACAAATTAACATATAATAAACAAAATCCAAGGTAAAGAGGCTACAGGTACAACTTAGCACCCTCATAGACATATAATTTGTAACGCTATTATTTGTAAAACTGTAAAATGGTTTACATTTTTTTTCGAAGAATTAATTGTAGTATAAGAACTTACCGATACTCTTTTTTTGCGAGCGTTTGCGCGAATGTCGTGGCCGTGTAGCACGAAGCGAAGAACAACATGTCAGTAAAATCCATGAGACATCGCACGAAACGTAGAGTCTTCGTGCGATATATGTATAAAACGTGAAAGTGACGCAAACAAAAAATATGTAGTTGCAGTAATTACCAATATATAAAAACGCTCTTTAAGTCTACTGACTGTGAGAAGAGGAAGCGTCATACCTGTCTAATATAAATAATAATTCTGATATTATCTATAATGTATAATTATGTTTCACGTCATATTACGTTCTTTTTATAGAATTCTAAGTACGAGGATTTTTTCATCTGATCCAGATTTTTTTTATTTAAGTAAACCTGTATAGCCACTGGCAGATCTTAAACAAATGAAGTAAATAAACTTACAACTCAATTCGAATAGACTGCAATCCTTATTGCATTTAGTCGCACGTTGCTACGTAATAAAAGTAAAACAATTCATCCATACGAGTAAGTTATGTGCCGAGTAGTAATGCCCGATAACCCTCCGATGATATCGATGTAATATTATCGAAAGGTAGCAAATAACTTCCTTTTTCACTACAAATGACGTATCTCCGATAACCGCTGACGATGACAAGAGCACTGCATTAAGTTCACAAAAAAAGCAAAATTAATATGGCGGCGCAAGATGGCGGCACGTCAAAGGGCGCCGCCGGTAGCGGCTTTCAGTGTTGGAATTCATAAATGATAACTTTAATATTATTTATGATGGTTCGGATTTAATGAGAGTTGGTATTACCGTGCTGGTAATTTAATTAAGGCTTGGCACAGAATTTGCCAATCGAAACTTTATAAGTACCTCTTCTTGCCTCTTTTGATACTAAACAAAATTCACGTTTTTGTTCAGTGGAAATTCACCTTAGCATTTTTATATTTTTCAATTAAAGAATAAAAAATTATGTATCGGTATTTACGTCAATATATTGAACCTGTATGATATCTCCTAATAATAAATCTAGTTACTGTTTAAAAGAAGAATTACATCTCTGAAGACTGACTTACAAAGCCTCCTAATATATTAGTTTAGACGATTAAAGTTTAAATAGAACGTAAATTTTCTTAACGGATAATCAGTACACGTGATCCCGCCGTAGTTAAATTAATCATTAAATAAAACCATGGCCTGGTATTTATTGAGTCATTCTTGATTTGCTAATTTTTTTTTGCTTCTAATTAGAAAACAAAAAAATACGAGTTTTTGTTTAACACAACAATTTGTCTGGAAAGAATTTAAAACTTATAGAAATTAAAATAAATTTTATTTTCATTTACTATCAAAAACATAACATTTTGCACAATTTATTATGGTAGTCGTCATAACGTATTTTTTTTTCTGGGCCATTAATGGAAGAGAAAACCAAACTTGAAATCAACCGTACAACAGTTTAAGCAACACTGGAAATGCTGGTGTGATGGTATAAGCTTGTAAGCATTAAAACAAACATTTCTACGTGTGAACAATATCACCCAAATTTATAAGTAAAAGTTTAATAATTGTAACAGTTGCAACTTAAAATGAAAAAACCTCCGCCAGAAAATCAGCAAACTCCAATAAATAAAGTTAAAGGACACCTCGCAATAAATTACCTACCTTTTAATAAAGCGCATAATTTTAATGGCGGTATTAGCAGCTCTGTACAGATTCGGTGGCATTCCGGTATAAAATATGATAGTTAATTTATTAATATATTTAAGTGTGCTCGCGTGACAATCGGGGTCTCGGATGACCTCGATTTCTTCGAGTGAAGGACCTCTGTTTATTTTAAAAATGGTTATAATATTTTACCCTTCAAAGCGTCTTTGCGGTTGTGGGTTTAGCTTCGATGTACGAATGACACGGGAGCTGGGGAAAAGTGAGGATTTTATTTCCAATTTTAACATTAGAACCGTTATATCAATACATTCGTATTAATGTTTCAGTAATTTTTGCAAAACTGAATTCTTGACAAATCACACTAGCTAGTTGGTCCTGTGTCGATTGGTCCAGAGTTTGATAAAAAACATAAATAAAACAAACAAAAAAAATATTGAAATGAACATATGCAAAAAGGTTTATTAGAAGCAAGATTTAATGCCAGGAGATGAGATTTTCAAATTTTAATATTCAGTTTTCAGATGAAAAAAATGCATACAAGAAAAGCTCGCATATTATTTTTAGTTAGTTGAATAGGTCATTATCAGCAATAATATATTATAGGTGTACACCTGTATATAGGTATATATGTATGTATATGTATGATTGTGTATATAAATTTACCTTTATATGTGTGTGTCTAGTGTATACATACGGCGATATCGTTGTGTTTATACTGCCTGAAAGTTGTCTGGAAAACGCGGCTTCTATTAAGTTCGCCTTTGTTTAAATACATTTTTTATTTATTAGTAAATGGAGTTATATTCTTAATCAAAAAAAAATGTATATAAGATTACTGGTTTACAATTCAGTGTGAATCGGTGATGACTTTGGTGTTACAAATTCATGGAGACGGTGATCGCTTACCATCAGGTGGTTTGTTTGTCAATTACTTTTATAAAATGTATAGATAGTTATAAAGCTGGGGGTTATTAAAAATAAGCTAAAGATAAGCTTAATAAAATCAATTAACACCGTTTCTAAAGTCATTACTATTTCTGAATGTAAAATACCAAGTTTCTACAATCAAGCTAGGTGGGTTTTTCGGTACCACCACCGCCACAAATCATGAAGGAAATTCAATTCTCATATAACCTATGAGTGGCATTTTAGGTAGTCTTTTTTAGTTATTGAAACCAGTAGTAGTGATGTAGTCGACTAAATTACTGTTTGGACCACATTAGTGCACTAGTTAATTATCTCTTCACTGTATAAGGCTTAAGTACTTCCTCTAAATTGACACTACGCTACTTTTATTCAAATAGAAAATTTACTATATTTTGGTCCTTCGAGCCAGATATACAAATGACCTTATGCACTCTGTTTCACTGGACTCAGCTATCTCGATACAGATTAACGTGAAAATTGAACTGACATGAAAATTTAATTTTGGTCCTTCGAGCCACACTAATGAACTATGGATTCTGCATGGTTACATATTATCTCTACTGAAATGGTATATTCTATACACGTATACATTACAGACATGCAAGTTACGCAGTGTACGCGGCTAGTGCCAGGCAGGTCTCATCGCGTGAGCTGGCGTATACAGGGATTCTATAATCAATACAATCGACGGCGTGTGTCGCATTGCGCGGTTATATTTGAAACGTCACGTGGACAGTTCTTTAAAGCAGATTGAAAGTTTCGTTCGGTTATTTTTAGTCATTTGTAATGAGTTTAGCTATTATTCAGTAAGTAACTATCAGTCGTTCTTGATATTCTATCTGTTCAAAATTTTCCCGTCAATATCCTAGCTACAGTCACAATCTATACATTATGTTAAAGTATTCATTATTACTTTTCTTTAGATAGATTATTGAAATGTCCGTATAAGAGTTTACCTATCGATTAGTTAGCTATCTGTTAATGAATTTCCCTCACGATTTAACTATTCAAGTAAATACACTAATTTACCGTCATTCATCATCTGCATTTAATATTTTAATTATGAAAAATATTATAATAATTTATTCATATTCTATTCTTAAATATAATTAAGACAGTAATTAATTATTAATTACTAAATTAATTCCTAATTATTCCACACAATAATATTATATTTTATTATGGCACATAATATAAAAAACCAGCGTATTCACAAAAAATATTATTTAACTTATACATATGTATTTTAGGCATTCCTAATCATATTAAATGAACGTTATTGTAAGTTTTTTTTTTAATGTAATTTATTCTTTATATATTCGAAGCATTTTTTTCATATATTTGAATAAACAGTATTCTAAATATAAATTATGTATACATTCACATGAAATGCATTAAGTATTATTATTTTAATCTGTTAAATTATTTACTAAAATACTCTTATAGAAGCAGTGATGTGAGAAGGTCCTGTGGCTTCCCGGATGTCGTGACATACTGCCCGAATTATCGATTTTGTAACTCGATACTGATGACGTTAACTCAACGATTTTATTTGGTTACGTACTTGTCTGCTTTTTCAATGTCAAGTATTAGTCTGTATAGCTATAATATAGACATTACAGGTTTGAGAAATTAATAAAAAATAAATAAATATTAGATTTCTGTGACTTTTTTATTGTATAATAATATCAATGTAGAAGTCATCCGGATCCAAAACATTTTCCTTCTAAAGTCTATTTCCGCATTTGCACCCCCGTCGTAGAAAAAAAGATTAATTAAACCGACAACCGATTAAAAAAACCGACTGGCCGATAAAATTCTAAGGGACGCCAATAAAAAAGAATATACAGAAAAAAAAAATTGAAAAAAGAACGCCCAGCTGCCATCGTTACGCCGAGAAACGTTCAGTTTGAGGGTGAGAGGACTATACATCGCGGAACGGGAATGAAAGAGAGAGATGTATGGGGATTAAAGGAACTCGGTGGAGGATTAATTTTATTCTCCCGCATTAAATGTGTATTGGGCTTTAAATCTAATAGGTCGCGAGTCGTTAATTTTGTTTACAGATTTATAGAGCTTTTATTGACGTTCAGAGATTTTATAGAAATACTATTCTTCAGAGGAAGTAGTCATATATTCATCGCGGGTTCAGAAACAGATTAATTGGATACTTGAATACTAAACCCTACTATCAGAGTGCTGTGTTAATGTTTACTGCGAGGTTTAATACCAAGATAGCACCGAATAAACAGCGTCAATGCAAGCCTTACGTCTTTTCTGAGCTGGTCAATCAGATTAGACACATTGCGTTCATTCCTTAGAATAATCGAGGTGCAATGCTTATTAATGTAGCTGGGTTATATACCATGCGATTCGATGTCGACGTTACCCCAACGGCAAGGTTTTTTCTATACTTAATTTTTAATTCTTTTTAAAATCTAAGAATTATTTGGAAGCATTGGACAAGTCGTTTTACACATGATCGAAAAATTGGCGTCAATTTGGTTTCTCACAAAGTAATAAAAAATAGTATAAAACTAAATTTTAATTAAATATAGGTACCAAACAGTTTTTACTTAGGAATAGTAGAACTACATGGCACTGTACTGAAGATATTTTTTTTATTTGCTCCCCATTTTCTCTTGGATTTTGTATTTCCATTACGCATATACTGTAATTCACAAAAGTCAGTAATCATCAAGCGTTCAAAGACGAAAAAATCTGTTTTGTTTTATTGATTATTTATTTTATATAGGGTTGACTGCCGCGTAAGTTCGCCCATTGCAATACCCAGTTATACGTTTTTAAATAAAAAGTTAAATAGATAAATATCTACGTAGGTATATATTAGTGATTCACTTTCCTTATTGTATTGGTTCTTGGTAAGATCACTTTTAACTTTATTTCGTCTAACACCCTTTTAAGGATAATAAAATGAATAGGACAACGAGAAGCGAAGGTAAAAAGCGTGCGTATTTTTAATCCCATAAAGGGTTGTACCCAAAAACTGCCATATTTTTTGCAAACTCCAGGTAGTGGATTTCTTTGGACAGACATTTTTATTGTAAGGACAAAAAGACGAGATTATTTTCCCAGGTGCAATAAAGTGAAAATGACAGTCAGTTTCCCGAGATTTCCTTTCCCGAGTTCAATTAATGCTCGCATTTATAAAAGGGATATAGGTATACGCATATTTAAACTAGTAATAGTTATACACAGATTTGTAACGCTTTACTCAAAAAAAAATTCTAATTTTATTATTTTAACTTAAATAGTAACGCTTAGAACCGCAATGGTCGTAGTTAATGTAACCATGTCAAAGTAGTCTTTAAAGGCTATCTTAGTAAGACGAAAATGTTGGCATATATGGAAAAAAAAAATACAATATATTCTTTATAATTTCAAATTAGGTACAAATGTTAGAAAAACACATTTTCATACTTTTGTGGCTATCGACGATCGTAGGTGTAGTTAGCACCCATGCATATATTTCCTATCTTTCTCTTTAGGCCAATGTAATTACAAACGGTCAGTAAACATATTATTTACTTATATATCTACCCAATATAATATAAAGCGATTAACTGTGATCCACGGAAATAAATTTATTTAACAGGTGGATATACTAAAATTGACATAACTATAGAGAATACGAAAAACAAAGAATTGATCAATCGTTTATGTCGCATAAAGTCAGTCAGGAGTCGAACCCGGGACGTAGTACATCACTATGATTAATAAGATGTAAGATCGAAACATAAAATATATTATATTATAGATATTTATTGATTATTCAATACAAAAGAGTTCAACGCTTCTACGGACGACGACTTCTACTACGACGTAGAACGTAACTTTGCGTAGACTACGTCATCATAGGCAAGTTTGTGTAGCGTAAACTTATAGATAAACAAATGACATGAGTTGTTAAAGTTAACCATTACATATTTTTTCTTTTTAACATGGATTTGAAGTAACTGATACCTATGTAATAAAACGTGAGGGAATAATTTTTGTAGCCCTTTTTAAAAATGATACTGATTTTGGTATATATTATGTTGATAATGTGATGTTAATATGCGGAAGAGAAGTCCATTTATTAAAGAAATTAGAACATTAAAAAAAGACGTTGATAAAAATGGATTTTTGGTTAATAAAATTACAGTCGAATTTCAATTTTTATATCTTCCATTAGAATTTTGACATGGTAACCTTGTTTGATACTTAATTGTATATTTAACGACCATTTTCGGTAAATATTTTTTTGACAATGACAAGACATTATGTAACGGATCACCAGGACTAGATGGTAACCTCACTTATTATCGCTCGTAACACTATATGCATCATTTGCAGCATGCATGGTATATGATGAAATCCAATTTAAGCATTTCTATCTATCTGGCAGCCTTTTAAGTCAACTGTTGGACGTAGGCCTCCCCTAATTGGCGCCATTCCGACCGATCCTGGGTAATTTAGTGTTTAATTTCATTAAAATACATTAAATACGCACCTATAAAAACAGTACCAAATACGGATTCTTACGCATTAATTTATTTATTGAATCTATTCCGCCACAGACTTAACGAATGTTAAGACAAAGACTACAAGCCTCCTCGTTCTGATAACTTAATATTTAATCTTCACTCAAAGATTATCTTTATGTTGCACTTTCTATTGTTTTTTCTAAAGAGGAACGTAATATTAAAAAAATCGTAAAATACAGACTATATAACTACGTACGGACAGGCTTTACGCGCGGTTTTGTATGGCATAGGAATCTGTCTGAGGACTAATACGACCACAGAGTACCTACATAAACATGTAATTATATAAAAAATGTGAGGAAGTTGTGTAATGATAATGGTGAACAGTGCCGTAAAAGGTTGGAATAATTATGATACGAAACTAAAATAAATTGCGGGAGACCGTATCATCGGTATGTAAGCTTATGTTGTTTGTTTTTTATTTAACATAAATAACGTAGTTTTTAAGCGATGAAATAAATTACACTGCTTTTGCTTTTTTACGAAGAATATTATATTTTGAATATTATAATGTTGGTTATCCCTTTTACTTAGGTTTGTTTAACGCTCCGACGTATATTATTTAAATATATAACGTTAGCATATATAAGTTGAATGCCACTGGTGGGCCTGAACTTCTACCACTAAGGTTTTGTACTGAAAACCAGTGACCGTTGATTCTTCACCTCTGTGTAGGTTGATTTTACCTTATCTGTGTGTACTTATGTTAGTAAATTACAATACCTACATGTAATGTTTATAAACTTTTACGACAATTCTCTTATGAAACAAAGGCATTACTTTCTTTCTTTAAAAAGCTGCTATTTGTAATTGTCAAGGTTTAACAAGACGTTCACATTCAACGTAGCAAAGAAACGGCTTTACTATTATTGAAATAAAAATAAACTCAATGTGTACATCACCAACAACAGACGGGGGAAAACCTCTTCGAAGCAGCACTCGTTGCATAATTTACGTACCAGGAAGACATCCTTGGAAATAATCAAAACAGCCCATTCGTAAGCCGCTTATAGCCCCTCTACCCCCGCCCGCCGGTCCCGTAGGGTTCCCGAACGCCCGAGACGGAAGTCTTGTTAGTTTAATTAGAACAGTTTGAGTTTGGATGCCGTAATGTGGTGTTGCCAAAGTTATTATATTGAAGTACCCAGCGCACGGGGAGTTGACTGATGTTACGACATATCGTAATACTATTGTAGGTGACGTGGTAAATGTAAGTAGGTACTTAGAAGTGATCGTTATAAAATGTATCTACTAGTAATCACGTTGTTGACTAGGAAATCAGTTACATGGTTCTGACTACGACTAATAATACATTTAAGGAATAATTAATATACAAGGCGTAAGTATTTGATTTGAGATGTGTGTCCAATTACATGTTTAAGTACTTCCTAGTAAGGTTGTTTCAGAATCATCATCATAATTACCCATTAATCTCCAACTGCTGGGCTTGGGTGTCCTCTCACACGTGAGGGATAAAGATCCACTACGCTATTGTTTCAAAAATGCTACGGGTGGTGGTGGTGGCATATTTTTGTGAATTATAATTTGCTTTTAAAGTTATTTCTATATGTAACTTTTACGGGTCTATGAAATAAGTTTGATAATTTTAAAGGCTGGTAGGAGTACATCACTGTAACATGTAAATTGTTGAGGCATAGTATAGTTTAGGAATATCTCCCTGAAACATTTATATTTTATTTAGACACAAGGCGAATACCATTTCCTATTGCGCAATGAGATACACACTCGAACGACGTTGGTTCTCTCAGCAGAGCAATTACATCAAAGCTAGAAACTGTATTGAAAGGGTATTGTGACAAAATTTCAGGGGACTGTTGAATGGATACTGTTTGCTAATCATTTGAACCAGTTAGTTGGTAGTTAGAAGTTAGTATTGTCATAGATTTTAAATGAATTATGTAACAACTCGAAATATATATAACGCTGAATATTTGAACACTATTGTTATTCATTTATTTATAATGTTTATGTTAAATAAACATGTCACGTTGAAACGAATTAAATGTTGTACATAATGCAATACTAATATGTATATATAGTTACATATATATGGGTATATTTGCTACTAGTATTAGGAAATTTGACAGGTTGTGAATGGTAGTCGAATTTCCAAGTGAGGGCTAAAACTTAAGAACCCTTAAAATATATATTTTTTCGATGCATTTAGTTGTATTTCTTATATGTTGATTTTACAATGAAACAATGAGTAAAAATCTATCTAACTTTGAACTTCGGGGAGTTTCTATCGAGACAAAATTTTAAATTTACAAAAATCGAAAATAGAATACACAGATAAACTTGCATTTAAGTTTTAACATTCGATATAAGGGCCCATTTATAAAACATCTGAACAGCATTTTTAACGTCAAGTTATAAGAACATTTTCTCAAATATCCAATTCCCGTTCCGCCAACTTTGAACTGAAATGAGTTTCGGACGAGTTGTCTAATCTATCTCAGGGCTCCGAGAAATGGAATTTTAATGGGAATTTGTAACGTTTTCCTGTCCATCAAATGTTTTTTTAATGGAATTCTGAATTCAAAATGTTGCTGAAGAAAGGAACGAAGGGAAGTTACGTCGATTTAAGTAGTAGACGTTATTGTAGGGATTGAGATATAAACAGTATTGAGTTGTATGTGCTAATTGTGTTTTTATAAATACCGGTATCCAGATTTTTAAAGTTATAGGTACTTAATTAAATGGTTGAACAAGTTGTACTGGCCAGTGTAAGAAGTAATGACATTGCTGATTTTTAAAAAAGTAAAAGAGTCACAAAAAACCTATTTTTAATAATTATTGCTTAAGTTGTATTTCATTTAATATTGCTCATATTGCAAATCTTCCTAAATCGCCATAATCACTTAAAATCAAATCTACTCTAAAAACAATGAAATACATCATTTTTGAAAGACAAATAACATTTTCTATGTTGCCGAAATGAATAAGGACTATAGCTATGTATGTTCTTTATTTTTGTTATTTTGAGCTTTATTGTCTGATTCGTATTTACGTCAACTGTTATTTGTTATTTTATTTGTTGAGTCTATGTTACATGTGTATACTTCATTAAATACTAGATTGTTGATGCTCTAGCCATCGCTAGTTGCTCATGGACTAAGAAATTGATCATGTGCGACAAAGAAAATCTTTGTATTTCGCCCAAAAAATTGCATAAATATGCGAAATACAGTTGTTATTTGTATCAGTATGAATGTTTGAAGTCTGTTAATTATTAAATTTTATGATTAAATACACACATAATAAGATAATGTTCAATACCGCTATATGCTACATAGGTAAGTCCCTGAAGTGTGGTTATATAGAATTTATATACTGTAGCTGTTTGCTTCAAATATGCTTTGTTGTATACAAGTAATTTAACTTGTGTTGACAAATGAATCGTTAAAAGCTTATAGAACTGAGGAATATAAGTAAGTAAAGGATTAGTTTGTAGCTATACGTATAATTATTTTTACTTTAATAGAATGATTATTAATTTGGAATTATTGTATTATACCTTTCCCTAGTTTTAATAACATGGACTTAGCCTTTGTGTTTTCAAAAGAATAAAATAGAGGTCCAAGAACTTACCTTGCGGGAACCCAACTGCTTCTAGCCCATGGTGCGTGAGTCCGAACGGGCCCAAACCCCCGAGGGGTCCAGGGCCCATTCCCATATGGTGAGCACTCGAATGATGAGCATAGGGGTTCTGGGCTAATGGCGAGGGCTGTTTGAGGTAGTGGAAGTAATGGTGCAAGGGTGTAGTCGAGTGGTGGGCCTGTGGTGCCGCCGGGCCAGTCGCGGTGGGACCGCTGGCCGACGAGTTGGTCAACAGCGCCATCTCTTGTCAGCTTAGCAAAATAGTCACCGCGTTAACCTCTTCCGTGTATGTATGGACATGGTTGGTGGCT
>DWPA01001468.1:0-18524 GCA_018251375.1 Calpodes ethlius | reverse complement strand
TTCGTTCGTATTGGCGGGATGTGCACTACGTAAGGGTGGATACCCGCCGTACGTCGGGTTGTACGGTGGAGAAATGGGGATGGAGGAATTAATTAATTAATTCAAATTCGTATTATAGACAGTGTAATTTTCAATAAGTAGTTTTTTTATATTTATTGATGATATAATAATTATATACTTAGTGTATTATATCGGTTCGTGAGTACATCTCTGTAAATTGGATTACCAGCAGCACCTTATAAATTATATTAAGTCAGGAGAAGGCTTTGCACTAGCACTGCATTTAAGTAGCTAAATTTAAATTACTTTAGTTCACTGACAGTCTGGTAGATGGCGTGCATAACATATAAACCGTACCCATCTCGCGGTATTTATGCCGTCGTTAAGGTGTCGCGGCGGATTTATGGCGATGGACGGGACGAACGTGGCTAGATCCATCGAGGAAGTAGTTGCTAAAATTGTAGAACATTTTATCTGGATGGTTCTAGTGAAATAAGTGAATGAAACTACTTTGGGTTTGTAATAAGGAACACAATGAGAGACATTAGACATTTTTATAAATTTGAATAGAGAAGAAATATCACATTTTTTTTATTAAAATAAATTATTATTTGACAACGATCATAACTGATAGAACGCGGCGATGAAGTATAAGATGAGGAGAGAACTAACTAAACGACTATTCAACGTCCTTTTATAGTCTAATCTTGAACAGTTCTCATGTAATGAGAGATGTAATATTATTTAAAATAACATGTATTTGTCCCGTCCCGGTGTCCATCTCGCTATTATCCAACTTAATAGGAGCGGTTGTTTTAGCTCGTATCTTGTATATAATTTTTTATCACCTCCAATCCACTGAATGTATTTCAACAGATAAGAAGTCATTATATTCGTCTTTAAAACTTAAGTACCCAAAGATAGGTGTTTAAAAAAACAAAATGGTGGCTTTCATATTAAAAAAGAATGAACCAATACTAATATATATTAATTGGTTTCAAGAGCGCTTGATGATGTTAAAATGGGCCATGTTTATCTCCACACTCCACCCTCATGCTATTATTTTGTATGAAATTAATGTAATTATTAAATATCCGTTGCTTTAATCACATTTAATCAAAACTAAAGAGTTGTTTTGTATTTATCATTAAAATGTGTTAATAAATTTTCAGTTGGGGCAATTATAATAAGTAAGGTAACAAAGGTAACAAAAATAATGAAAGGTTTTTCTAAACATGTAAGTGTGTCAGGAGTCTAAAAAGTTTAAAATAAATAATTAGACTAGAAAACAAAATTTAAATAAACTTCAAACATAATAAACTCTATTTCGGTTTAACAGACTATATTAAGACCCCGAATGCTAAGTTAAATGCCCGTACTAAATTTAGCGGCAAGCAGAACTCAATTGCAAATTATAAACCGTAATAAAATTAATTTTGACCGTATTATTATTCATTACAACTTGTCTATATTATTTTACAATTCCTTGTCCGATCAATGCTTCAACATATTGACACTATTGACATCAACAACTATTCCCGTATGTTTAAAAATTCTCAGCGGCTAACGTTTTATATTAAGTTGAAGATAAACCAGTATGTTATAAATAAGTGTAAATTTAAATAAAAAATATAACAAGTTATGTTACATTATTATGAGTATTTAACCCAACTGTCTATATCGTTTGATCGGTACACTACTTCACCGTCGTATTTTCAGTCCAAAACTTATCGGTCTAGTTAATTAAGCGTTCTCGGTGAAGATACCGACCACTGATATTATATTTTAGTGTCTAACTGCTGGCAGGAGCTGTTTAATATGCATAAGCCCAGTCGGAAGTTGGTTTGTTCTATAAATAACTATCGCAATAAATAATATATTCTCATTGGTTACCTTACCTTCAGATGGCTTATTTGCATTATGTTTTATTAATGTTTGAAGTAATTAATGATTCATGCAGTTTGTAGGGGATTTGTGTTAAATAACGTCCTGGGTTGCTATTCGTCGATTTTCAGACGTTCGCGTAACGTTTCCGTATGCACCGGACTATCGTAGAAATTGTAGTGAACGAAGAATTTCAACCCGTTCATTGGTGCTGTCAAGACTGAGCAAGCAAGCTTCAAGATACAGGTCTAGATATCCGAGTTACTCATTTACTGGTTCGTTTTCCGCTACAGAATACCGCGCTCGGTTCTTCCAGCTAATAAACGTGTTGGAATTCTGGGAGCTGCAGGAAGGTATCTCGAGTAATGTGCAGTATGAAAGTCGACTGAAAACTATGTTGAAATGCGTTAACTTATCGTGGATTGTGCATTTTTAAATCAAATCAAAAGTTTTTTATTTCATCTCCACACAAATTACAATTTCCTTACCTCTACTAAACGTTGCAGTGTATAATCAAGTTAGTTATGTATCGATTGCTATCTGTGGGAGACCTGGTGTAAAAACTAAGCAGCAGCCTGTATTTTGGCACACCAAGATCCTGTCTCCATAATCAGTTGAACATACCTATTTTGTTAGCTTTTTGGATCTACGTGGTCCAATAATTGTTATTATATATAAGATATTTAAGCTTGTAAAGTACATCATATTGAGGTTTATTATACATATTTTGTTGTGTGTATGATAGTTAACATATATCTCCATAATTATGTAGTGCGTTTGTGTGCGTATTATGTGATGAAATATTACCCTGTATATGATCACGATAATTTTATAAAAATAGTTCAAACTTACTTAACTTTTTAAAACTTACTTCAAAAAATTTATTAAGTACATACCGAGATAATTTATTAGGGCTTTCAAGATAATATACACTATATCATAAGTGTATGATGTTTTTTTGTCCACAGATTTCTCTGGAGCTGATTGTAATAATACAATGTGACTCATTGATACCATTTACGTGTGGTGTCAAATAAAAACCATTCATTACATTGGTCAAATTTTATTGTAATCTGCGTATAGGATAACCAAATTGCCAAAAAGAAATAAACAAAGATTATCAATAAATTAAAGGTTAAAAATAGTTATAATTAAAGTCTTAACTTTCGTAAGTGGATTTTACAAAATATTTAATCATTACTTTGTTAAATGACTGCATATTATTTAGTTTGCTCAAATTTTAGAATGAATTAAATTTCCTTTTCCTTATAAAAATAATAATGTGTCTACGCATAACGCATTAATATGACAATGACAGAAAACTGTAGAACAATATGAAAAATTGTCAATTTTATAAATATCCATTGCACCATTATATACATACATTTCAACATGTTAATCGAAGTTCTAAATTATAATTTTTAAATCAATTGAAATATTACTCAAAACTGTATTAATTAATTTCCCTTTTTAACTTTCCACGACTCACTCGTAGATAACAACCATGATTATCATCAAAACTTGTAATTAATTATTTTGTTTTGTTTGTCGGTATCGTTTTCAATGACAAGTCCACGTGGCCATAACTCATTAAACTCTTGTCTTTACTTAATATATTAATTTCAATGCGGCCTTCTCTGAAGTATATATTCATCGGGATAGCCGAGGGCTTCCATGTCAAATTATACAATTTGAAGAAACCCTGAAATACAAAGGGCGTTACATAAAATCTGTAAGGAAAAAAAGGTGTGGCTTTTTAATCAATGAGCACTATTCATATAAGAAACTAGGCTTAACATAGATGGTTCAAAGGACATGAGTTCTAGTTTTGTATGCATCTGATTATTTGGAGTTATGAGCCAGTCAAATGACGGTTCCCAAATGTGTGATGATCCATTAATGTAATTCTTTGCAATTTGCAAAACAAGCAATCTTTATTCGTAGATATATCAATAAAATATTTTTTGTAAGCGCGCCCCATTTTAATTTTAATTGTCAATGGCACTGACATCTATAAATTGAGCTATGTCGCGTATTCTGGCATACCTACATGGAACATACCAAGAAATTGATGGCATAGTTCATAGACTCATAAAGCCCATACAACATATAGTAAAGCACACAAAATATGCACGTGTGTGGTAATATTGTGTATTAAAGATCGTCGACACGCACACAAGTGTAGGATTGTGTTTTTTTGACACTGGAAAGTGGTATCTAATCGTTTATTATTATTATTATACAAAAAATGGGCAATTGTTTAATATTCATATGTGCCAACATTCTTATCTTACTAAGGGTAGCCTTTAAAGGCGTTTTTGGAATGGTTACACTACTTAAATCTACTGCGGTATTATTATTGTAAGGTTTAAATCTTACTTAAATTCACAATTTATACATACTTACAATTGGGATGTCGCAATCCGCGGTGATTCGATGCTCAGTGAATTCCTCTTCATTTGTCTTTTTGTACAACACGTTGTTTGACATAACAAGTATTATGAAGTTGCAAAAATTGAAGTCGAAATCAAGGAATCTTCGTTTAGAAGTGTAGGATAAATATTCATCAATAGATAAATGGACCTTGAACACGTATAAGTACACTTTAGAATTGCATTTCACTGCATTTTTGTAATTGGCGTACGCGTATTTTTTACTGATTTAAAAAAAATTATTAAACACTTACAGTAAAGTGTTTGTTTAGACGAATGTAGGTTTCAAAAAAAATGTTTACGTAATACATAACGTCGCGTCGGTTGTATCGGACAAATGTTAAGTTGACTAAACGTCCGAATGAGCTGTTTACATATTCGATAACTGGCCGCTGAAAGATGAGTATCTGGAAACATTACGTACACAATAAAACTATAGCTAATTCCCATTTTCCAAGTTTAAACGGAACTTAGTTAAAATTATTAATAATACGTATATAAACGAATAACAGGTAATAAAATTCGTGCGTTGAAGATTTTTCTTACTTGATTCTTTGCATCGGACGGATCGGCCAAGTAAAACCAAAATATGACCAGAGAGGAAACATAACATCGCAAAATTAATAACATTATGTGATTTAAATTTTGAATCCCAAATGATCCCTAAGTGATGCTGAAAATGATACAAACTACACAGCTCAATTTAAAATAAATTACTCAATTCATTTTACTTTTATATATAATATTCGGAGTATGTAATCAAAGTAATTATTTCTATAAATTATAGTTTCAGGAAACGAGCAATCAAAATCAAATTACATAAGTAAATCATATATTTTTTTAAATGCATTACTCCTGTTTTTCATTGTTTATTTCTGACTATCATTAATGTCCACTGTTGACAGATTGAAATATTGTCTATGAATGCCACTCGACTTAGGACAACTGTACGCTTGAACTCAAAATTGTTCATCTAATTATCACATGTTACACCTATGAACGTATTTTTTATATTAATTTCGAAATGGTATTAAAGAGGAATGGATACGTAGAAATTAACTTTTCAGCATATATTAAAACAGCAATAGCAATACTAAGGCATTACATATTAATATTGCATAATCGGATCTAGCGGAATCGGCGCAATTTCCCAATTTTCATTTCATTAAAATGCGTATAGTTAATAGTATCGGGTGTTTAGTTCAGTTTTCTTTTGTAATTTAGTTTTTATTTGTCGTGGAAGACTGCATTATATATTTTCATTTACCTATTATAGTGCATGTTATTTTTGTGGAACGAAGGGAGGTGCCGCGCCCGTTACCACCATACATCTTGATCTTTAATTTTACAATGTAGACTAATTCTAACTTAATAGTTTATTCTTAATACATATAATAATTTATAACAAACTAAAGTCTTTTGAACTGAGCTGTCTGTGCATTCGTGTGTCACTATGGATTCTTGGGTATGCAGGTTTCTTCACGTTGCTTTTCTAAACCGAAGCAAGTGATAATTATCTAGTAATACGCACATAACTTTTTGATTAATAGAGGTTCGTACAGAATTCCAACTCACGCTCTCACGTTTGGGCAACACACTTATAAACCACTAGGCTATCTCTGGCCATTTTCCGATAAGCCCTTTCATGTAATTTTAATAAATGAACAGTACAGCGTTGTCGAGTTCTCATAAATTTTTACAAGTGAACCTGCAGTATTAAAATGTTTCGTAAATCAGCATAAATAGTGCACAAGCAAGTTTCGCTATGCGTTACAACTTTGCAGCAACTGCAACGGTAAGAAGAATTTTTAAGGAGCGTCAAACTGCAGTGCTTTAAACGAAATATGGAGCTAAAATTCATCTTCATTTAAATTTTACACTTACGAGAATATACGCGTTTTGGCTCAAACTCGAGGATGAACTAAGTTTTCCGTATCGTTTTCTCACTCATAAATAGATGATGTGGAGGTGCATTAAGACGTTCAAGATTGCAGAACGCTGTAGCAATGTAGAAAATAAGAGAGTACATTAAGATAAAATAAAAACAAATTTTATAAAGGGTATTTTGTTCTTCAAATTGACTATTGATATTGGTTTTACAGTTGCCCGCTGACCGTGAGAGCGAGCCAGGGGAGACTCAGGTAAGAAGACATCCTGATACCATCGGGAAGGGAATTAGAAAAGGCTTGTAATAAAACGAATAAATGCAAACTCACTTATACCTGGTTAAGTTTATTCATTATTATAAATTTTTGATTTAAATCTATACTTACCTATATTATAAATGCGATATTTTTTTTGTTTGTTTGTCCTTCTTTCTCGACGCAGCGGAGTATTGCTATGGTATGATTTTAGGTTTGTAGATAGTTGGGAGGACGACGAGTACTATAGGTTACTTTTTACCGCGAAAAAACATGTAATTTCTGTGGAAAGATCTATTTAGACGTATATTTCAGAAAATTAAGAGAAGTGTTTGACAACAAAGCGTTGACTGGCAACTATTCATAGAACGAAATTGACAAACATTTTATTGCTGTTCCTTTCACACACGCGGGCGGAGCCGCGGCCAACATCTAGGAAAGTAAAGTAGTAAAACCAAGAAAGTCGATTAATCATGAATTAATATTATCACTACAACCTGTTTGTCAATTTTATTAATCTATATTTTATGTTTATATAACCAAATTATAAACGTGGATTAGATAGTAATTGCTACTGGATTTTTTAACTTTTATCACACAAGTAGTTTTTATTATTGATACAATTGTTAGGTTCAAACTTCTGTTTTGCCACTTATAAATATAATTATAAATTTTATGTTTGTTCATAATACATGAAGTGGGAAAAGGAGAGGTATAGTTGAAGTACGAGTGGGATAACATCTCGCTTCCGCATTGTCCGACTACATTTTCCGGTACACTGCGCTGTAGGAGTTGTCATCATTAGTTTCGACAAACTTGCTACGCGCTACGGATCTAACAAAACTATCTGCAACAGCGAATGATAACCACTGATTAAACAAGGCATCACCTTTCATTCTCTTTGCTACTTAATTAACATCTTTATTGCGTGAATTACAAAAAAGACGTCAAAATAATATTTTATCTCTCTCTCTCTCTAATGAATGCGAATATTTTAGAAAAATATTATGTTTTACGAGACCGTATATAACGAAAAATATGAAATCACAATAAGGCATAAATAAATTATAGTTTAAAAAACTAAAAGCACGCTTTAACAGGGTAAAAAATTTGAAACACTGCTGTTTTTTCGCTTGGAGTCATGTGTGAGTGTAATATTAGGCCATACTTGCAAGTCATTGAAACTCTTCAGGATATGAGGAAGTAACTTTAATTCAACTTACAGGATTTAACCCAAACAAACTTACTAATATGTCAAATAAGATAAAATCCTTTAAAACATAAATACACCCAAATCACTTCTAGTCAAGTTCCTGCATAAGGTAATAAAATAAATAATAATTTATTTATACGTAAAATAATTAATCAGGTGACTAATAATTCGTAATCCTCTTAATATAACGATGTAATATTAAAAGGTATAAGACAGAACTGGCACATATTTTTTGTAAATACATCTGTAGGTACCTTATTAATGCGAATAAAAATATTTGATTTGATTTTACACGTTAAAACGAATACCAAATGTAATTACAACTCTTACAATAAAGCTTGTATAACTTTTTAATACTTTGAGATATTATATATATAGGTACACGGAATTATCGATGGTAAAATATTCTGTTTCAATTTCAAATATAGGAACACATACCAGTTGGCTTTATAAAAATATGATACATTTTTCGAATAAAATACATCTGTTATAACGTACATTATAGTTTTTTTTATATTTTTATACAGCTGCGTAATATCACATTGTCATTGGAAAGCCAAAGGATAACAAGCGCCAAAAAGCAATTTTGCAGAGCGATTTAAAGATTTTTTTACAAATCCAGCACGACTTTTTCCTAAATGTCCTATCCAAATGCAGTGAAAGCAATGATATATTGTGATAGCATTACCTACTTACTGAAATCAGTATCGTCTACATATTTGTTTTGAAATTTGATTATATCTTGCTTTACGCTAGTATTTGACAAAAAAAGATAAATACCTTGCTTTTCCTATAGTAAAGCGCCAAAATAATTTTCAGATCGTTACAAAACATTTTATCGTTACAAAAGATTCAATCCAACGTTATTTATATGTAATTATATCTTATTTTAGCAAAAAGGCGCTTTAGTACTATTGGCTTTCCGGTGACGATACGGTTACCCAACTCTCCTGGACTTACTTTAAGGACTCTTTAAATTCAAAAGGTGGAAGTAATTTGAAAATGTTCACTAAGTTCGATCACGTCAAGAGGCATTCGAGTGAATATTAATAAACCTTTTAATTTCACAGCGAATTCATTTTGAAGGATACGACCAAGAACTTTTTCTCTGTTACTTACAAGCGACGTGAAGAGCCAGCACTTGATGATTCGACGTAGGTCATTTGCATCAGAGACGAAGTCGCGAAGTCAGCTGTAACGCCCCACGGCGCTGTAACTTATACTCAAAGAGCTACCACTGATGGTCTTTTGAAAGTAGACTTGAGAGCATTGGAGCTGAATGGTACATTATTTTATTACATGTACCAAATACCAAACGAAGTTATTTATACCATCTTCTAATTGCCAGTTTATATAATTTAGTAAATAGGTTGATTACTTAGTTAATGAGCAAATAATTACTATAGGAAGTATAATTACTAAAGGTAAATATATTACTTAAAAAAATACTCGTAATATTCCAAGTAGAGATGCAAACAACTTACTTACCTTGGTTTTTAATGTACTCACTCGGACAAAGTTCAGAGTGATTAGATTCGATTTATATAAGATACTGTTTAGAACACGTCATAGGTTTCGCGTCGATAAATAATTTAATACAATTGTGAATAACTTAGACTTTTTTTATTACAGACAATTAATAAAATAAATGTAAATTTTATAAATAAATACCTCCTTAAGCTGTTTAGGTATTTTAATGAAATAAATCTGTATTAATATAATATATTACTAAACTAAATAGTAAAAAGATATCATATGTATTTCCTTTGTAATTATATATAGATATTTTATTAATATATTTTATTGCATTACATTGGTTGGATTAAAATACCTATTCCAGGAGGTTTAACCAACACAACGTTAAGATTCTGTAATGAAGCAGAGAAAACATACTCGCGTCTTCTGGAATAGCAATCAAAAGTTATTTTCTATTTAATTGGGTCATACGAACAATGACATTTTTAACGGGTTAATAAGGTTTTGGTTTCAACACAGTTGTCTCTAGTCAGTGTACCAGATAATTTTCAAAAATGTTAGTTTCTTTTTATTAAATATAATAGTATATATTTTTTATCGTAGACTAAGTTTTAATAAAATACAACAACAAAACAATATTTTATTCAATTTAGATTACCTTAACAATATTTGATGTACTAATAATAATTAATTTGAAGATAAATAAAACTAATCCTCTTTTTTATCGAGTTACAAGTATGACGCAGTTGAAGGTCAAAGTCTCGGTTGCGCGTGCGCAGTAGACATGTATAACTTGCTATGAGGTCATTCACTTCATTACGCTAACGCTTGTTTATAAATCAGTCGTATTCGTGTTCAACGAGGAAGACTATGTATACTGTGATATCATAAAAATGAAAACTGTTTCTTTACAACATGTTAGAGATCATTTTTACAATTTATAATGTTTCATAACCTTACGTGCTATAGTTATCAACAAGTGTGCAGTGTACATCGTAGATAACAGAATGTGTTTGATAACGTTACTTGTATCTCCTAACCTAATTTGTTCCATGTTAGTGTTATTTTATTTAGAAGATTATCAGTGACAGTTACAACAATTTATCGGACACAATGACTTGATTGATGCAACATCAATAATTCCGTGGAGTTATTACGGTTGAAACTAAACAATGGTGTATAGAAAATATTTAATCCTATTCGCTCTGTTCGCCACGAACTTGATCGACCAGCCGGCGCCCGAGGTTAGCATTGAACAAGGGATTTTGAGCGGAAAAATAAGTAAGGATGGGTCGTTTTTTGAATACCTCGGTATACCGTATGCAACAGCTGACAAGAGTATTCGATTTAAGGTTAGTTTTATTGCTTACTACGCGAATTTGACCTTGTTAAATTATTTAAAACTAATCTATACTGATATTTTAGATAAGTACAATTTTAGTGTTTTTATTCTGCGTTTCAAATATTACAAAACTGAGTTTATAGGAGACGCTAATTCTAACAGGAAACTGATTAGTCTTATATTAGTCAACGAACAAACATATAATATAGTCTTCATTCTACAATTTTTTCCATTTTTTTGTTTTATAAATCGTAAAATCATATATTTTCAATTGCAGGCTCCAGGACCACCACCAGCTTGGAAGGGAATATACAAAGCAGTAGATGAAATGTATTCATGCCCTCAAAAATCATTCTTCAGTGTGGTGGGGTCCGAAGATTGTCTAAAGATCAATATATACGTACCAGCGAGGGCTCAAAGACCATTGCCAGTCATGGTCTTCATTCACGGAGGTGCATTTTTATTAGGAAGCGGTGGAAAGATACTATATGCGCCTGAATTCTTAGTAAAAAAAGATGTAATTCTAGTCACATTTAATTATAGGCTTGGTATACTTGGTTTTCTATGTTTAGGGATTGAGGAAGCTCCAGGTAACGCAGGACTAAAAGATCAAGTAGCTGCTTTGCGATGGATCAAAAAAAATATAGGTGCCTTTGGAGGTGATACTGAAAATATAACAATCTTCGGCGAAAGTGCTGGAGCTACATCAACTTCCATGTTAATTATAAGTGAAGCTACCAATGGTCTCTTTAACAGAGCTATAATACAGAGTGGGTCATCTGTATCGAATTGGGCAATCAACAGGGAACCTGTACAATCAGCTAGTCTATTAGCAAAAACTTTAGGATACGACACTGAGGACCCTTATGAACTTTACAAAATATTTTCGAGCATAGAATACTCGGATTTAATATCGTTGAAGGCTACGAAAACTTTGGGAAAGTTTTTTGATACTCAACTTATGCATCTACCATGTGTTGAAAAAAAGATCCAGGGCGTTGAAGCTGTAATAGATGACTTGCCATTCAACCTGATGAATAAAAACCCAAAGAATATACCTGTTATAATTGGGACGAACAGCAGAGAAGGTTTTTTCTTAACAGCTGGTGATACCGAAGAGACTTTGAAAGAGAGAAATGGAAAGTATCTGTTCGCAAGTGATCTTTCATTTTCCTCGGAGGAAGAAGCCGACACAATAGGAAGACAAGTTCATGAATTTTATTTTGGAAATGATACTTTAAGTATGAGAAAAATTATGAATGTATCTGATGTGTATACACACCTTTATTTTGAAATACCGTCCATATTTGAAAGTGAAATTCTTCTTGAAAAACATAAAGCGCCTGTTTATAATTACTATTTCAATTACTCTGGTGATCGAAATTTCTTGAAAAAACGAACTGGATATGCCAACGAAACTGGAGCTTGCCATGCTGATGATATATTTTATTTATTTGATTCAAGAATTCTTATATTACCAATAAGTGCAAGAGATCAAAATATGATAGAAGCCATGACTTCTATGTGGACTAATTTTGCTAAATATGGGTATGTATGAAATATTTGTATACTTTGTATACGTTTGTAATTAGAAGTTTATCATGATCATCATCATTCTAGCTTATCCCTGTCCTAAAATGTTTTTTTAGGAAATGGAATATATACAACATAGCTTCAGGAACTTAATCGCTAATAGATATTTATCTATCGCTACGATATTAAAATAGCTGTTCCGTGATTATGACAATTGCAAATAATTATTTCAACGACCACTGAATTCTTCTTTCAAAAACTGACTCTAATAAAAACTAAGGTATGTTTCATACGCAACAGTTATAGTCGGTTGTATTATATGAATAATGGGGTATAGAAAATCGAATTGTAAAAACAGAGATAATCTAGTTGTTTAGACAATATTCTCCCGTTCAGAGGGTTCGACTCGTGGCCGTACATCTAATCTTGAAAATTATGTGCATGTTAAAAAATATTTTCACTTGAATTGGTGACGAAAATATTGGTGGTAGAATCCGAACACTTATACTGTGGTAGACTACCAGTACCTTCACACTATGACCTGAGCCCAATAATGGTACTGCCATGCTGGCCGCCAACTTGCATTTTTTTGGCAACAAAGAATGCCGCAGGAATTAGGAACTACAAATCGATCCATCGATGACATAGAGGACTTATAATTATAACTTTTTTTTTCAGTGACCCCACACCAAGTTTTTCAAATCCGCCTGTAAAATGGGTTCCAAGTACCAAAGATAACCTTGCCTTCCTCTACATAGAAGAAAACCTGAAAATGGGACCAGTACCTAATCCAGAAGCTTACCGACTATGGAAACGTGTATACGAGTATCGTAAAATAAAGTAATTAAGTGATACTAAAGTACAAATGGCAATATATAACTGCGCTGCATTTTTATAATTTCTATTGTTATGCAGACAATGGCCATGGAACCATAAACATAAAATTTACGTTAATATACGTACAATGGTAACATTGATTTAAAACATATACATAAACAGTTAAGGTACGGAAAATTATGTGATCAAAGAAGGATTACCTATTATTGGTTTATAAAAATCTTGGTCAAAGATTTGTTACTAATAAAAAATAATATTGTGTTAGCATATGACTGAATGTTTATTTTAACATTTTTTTTGTTGTTTTTTTTACTCTTACTTCTGCATAATTTAGTAAAATTCATCAATTTACTACGAAAATATATTGCGCGTGGTATGACTCTTATTTGGCTGATTTTTGATAAAAGAATATAAGGGCTCGCCGCATACAAATATTTTTCATCAAATTAAACTTGCGTACGTAAACTTCATACATAGTAATTTATTGAATAAGTCTTCCCGCTACTAAATCCTTCATTACCAAAGAAGTGTACGTTTGTACCGTAATTGTATTAAAACTTAAAAGAAAAATCACCATCACTAATGTTAGCAGTAGATCATGCAGCCCTCCAATTTCAACATCACACCGAGGGGTTTTGAATAATTAAATCTGGGCCTGTTCTGGAGAAAAATTGATAGCAATCCGAAGCCAATCCCAATATTGAACGCGTGACTTGAATGCTCTACAACGTGCCCTTGCTAACTTTTTATTAAGCTTACTGTAGATAGGCAGATATTTTATACTATCAAATGCCAAAAATTTAACTGCCCCTCTACAGGTCTGCCGACTCAATGTTACCATAAAACAAACACTCTTTTTCTTAGGTTTCGAACTTTTTTATTATTTACCATTGAAATGAAATTAAACAAAAGTAATACGTCCTGTGTTTATATTTGATGTTCAGTGATCTCGATAAACTTTCTGTGCCTTTTTATTAACCACATAGACGTAGTCCCAGAAGGTGTGTCTTTCATGGAACGGTCTCGAGCCTAGCGTCATTTCATAGTCGATGTTGAGGAAGTTTAGGCAGTCATTAGTCACTGGTATCCATTTCACTGGAAGCAGCTCTGTTGCCACAGGAGTTGGGTATCGGAAATATATACAGAATTTTATACTATATTTTGTTCTATAGTTTCGAATATTTTAATATCTGGGAGTAGTTGGGGCGCCCTAGAATACTGATCCCAATCTCATGCCGATAGCTAGCTTTTCAGAGAGATAGAAATCTATCGGGGAATCACCATAAGGATACCTTTTATAAATATTATTATTAAACCCTTACTATTATTACTGATCTCCCATGGAACCGTTTTATAATACCTGCCTGGCTATTCACCTTTCACCCCTTTCACCCCTCATTGTGTTCCCATTAGGGGTTAGATAGCTGGTTCCTTCTTTCTTTGCTTTTCTTTATATATTATTGCGTAAAGAAGAAAAAGCTTGTAGTTTTTCAAATGTCTCAATAGAAATTTTACAGTGCTGAAAATTGTTTATTTTCTTCGGCACCAACGCTACATAAATTAATAAACATAGGGATCGATGATGGCTTCAATGTTACTGGTGGTTATTCGCGGCGATGTTCACTAATTACAAAGTGATTCTTCTACTAATTTGTTGATTATTTATATACAGAGTAACTTAATAATTTATATCAGTTTGAGCTATAAAAATGCACTTGTAAAAAATTATAGTAATAATAGTTTTATTGTAAGTAGCTTACCCGTATTTAACAAAGGTTGTATATAAAGTTACCATCCTCTTAAATATTGTTTGGTCTCTTCAAGATATTACACCTTTGAAAATTACATAGTCGAAAAAATATGGCACTTGATCATCGTTTGCCGCGCCACCGAATGTAACATTACTTGTCAACCTCATATGAAAAAACATATTTATAAATCTGTTCAGATCCAATTTCTAGATAACTGTTCTCTGGGTGGGATGATTTATTTTTGATTTCAAACCAATATAGTCGCCTACGTAAAAATGTCTATAAATATCTCCCATTTCTTTGGCTTCGTATCCGAAATTGAAAGCAATTGACAATTCCGTAGTAAACAAATCAGGATCTTCAAAAAACTCGTCAGGGAACACGAAATATTCGCCAATAAATTCATCATCATTATATCCTATTAAAATGGGCGTTGTTAGTGCTCTAGGAATCTTCATGTTGATAGGATAATCAGTAATGAAGTTTTGAACATCGTCAAACGATTTATCAACAGCTCTAGAATCTGTGGACAATTCTTTTTTGGCAGCTATTACTTGACTGGGTTCCGTCTTTGAGAGAAACAATAATGCGTCGTGTGGACAAACTTCCGAATGGTTATTTGCATTGAAAGTAGTTTCAAATTTAGTATGTGGCACAGACACCTTGAGTATTCGAGAAACACAGTAATTTAAAAAGTACATTCAAGAGACAAATGATGTTGTCTTTCAATTACCCGTTTCTTTAATCGTTTCACACTTAAGAAACAGTTTAGTGGTAAGTACAGACTTAAATATGTTCAATACCACTAAATGTTTCTTACTGAGGTATAAATTAGATATTATTTGTTTCACTTGAAACAAGATACTATATCTGTTCTGATGTTTTTTACTATAATTAGCGGTGACGTTAGTTCATAAATATCACGTTCAGTATAACGTCTAAGCAGGATGGTGTAGAGCAATTAAAAACATCCAAAGTACAAGGTCTTGTAATTGTCTAGTGATGGATTATTACTCGTTAGTTAAGACATTTTTGTTTTATATACTATTGCAGACATGATTTTTCCCCAGTTTTAAAATGGCAGGGCGAGGAATACTTTATAAAAATTTGCATTTCAATGCGTGATGTTACGCACATTTATTCTTAAATGGAAAAATAGTATATTTACATACACATATTATTTTCGTACGACGTGTGCAATAATATATCCCATACAGTTGGGTATTGGAAAAGAAGAGCAATAAATCATAAAGTGGGTTTTCTGGGTACTCTAAAAATATTTAATATATGTTTTTTTAATAACACTTTATTGGCGTGGTAAATACATATATAGTCAAGTCAAGTTATAGCTTCCAGGTACTAAGACTCTTTGAGCAGCGGACACACGATAGAAAACGTAAAAAGGGTGAATATAATATTTTTTACGCCAGAAGGCTACTGGTAAAATATAGTTCATATTTCAATACTAATTACTCCGAATGGGTTATCCTTGTCAACGTCAGCATACGGGATGGCTAAGAACATGGAGTTATCGCCATCAGTTGCTTTGATCCCCCTTATTAGTTTCCACCAAGGGGTCTAATCTAATAAAACAATTGGCATACTTATTGAAACTTAAAAATAGAACAAAAATAAATGCATTTCGAGAAATCTCGTCGATAACTAAGAGCATAACATATTTCAATCCTTTTTGTCATCTCGAGATTTTACTATCTTCAATTGATACCTCCAATGCATACGATATCATAAGTTTAAATGTAAAATTGAGAGAAATGAATTATATTCCATATCGGGATGCTTTAAGAATTCTGTACATGAAACAATAGTCGACTGAATAGCCTTTACTAGAGCATTGAGTCTCCTGATGGTAAGTGGTCACCGTCACTCATGGAAATCAATTATATGGCCCAGACTACGTTCATACGCTCGTTCCGCCCGTCACGTCAGATTCCTTATGAACTTGGTTAGCGTCACGGCGTTACTATCCGCCTAATGTCATTATTCATTTTCCGAAGCGTGAACCGAAAAGAGATTTGTCTAACGTGGCTGTCAGGAAAGACACCCCGAATGCGTCGCTAACTAAAAATGAAACTCATAGAAAGCACCAGAGTCTAAGTCCTTAGCCCGAAGACGATGAGTCGTTTGGTTGCAGACTCTATCAACGGAAAATTAATAATATCAATGGATTTAATAATAATATTGTTATTATATTTCTTCCGTAAAGCAGGGCCTGGACCCTGCCATCTTTACCACAGTCTGCTCAATATTCTAAGACAATACGTCCAAAAATTTGATTGATTTCCGTAATATATAACTAACTTAAATGGAATACTATCAAAGCTGATCATCTTACAATTATGGAAGGGATGACAAGAAGAATCCTGGCTTCGAATCCTGTTCATTATTTTAATTTTACAAAGTTTTAAAGGGCAAAAGAACTCCTACTATTTGTCAAATTTGGATAAAGTTAGGTTTCCCGAAACGTAGCAAAGGCGGTTACTAGTAATCTTAGAAGCTTATCATTTATCAGATTAATTCCGATTCTCCAAACCGATTACCCCGTCAGTACCTAATCTGAGCACATTCATTCCATTTAAGATAATCTCTTAAATTTTCAAAGGACTTACTTTACTTTGCCCGCTATAAAAATGCCGTAAATATTTATACTTCCTAAAAGGTGTACACTCAAAGAGCCTTAAAGCAGAAAAGCGATATCAGTAAACAGGAATTATTGTTATTATTGGCATCATAAACGCCTGCAATAAACCAGTACAGCTTTATGTGTACCATAAAAGTTGTTTTTTACGTACCTGCAATCCTATGATTTGAGTCTACAGTAGTAAAACACAATGACTTATAAACATCAATAATTTCACGAACATACTATTTCATTTTTACTATACGATACGATGGAAGTGGCTAAATGTTTCACATGTTTTTTCTCTCTCACAGTTACATGGATTCACAGGCTTATTAGCCTAGGCAGCTAGTTTCTTGATATTACGTTGACCTAAAGTGATGCATAAAATACGAGTATATACATTTGTGATAATATCCTTTACTTATGATCGCATATACGCACCCAATTATGTTCATCGGTTCATTTTTTGGCAATGGAAATTGGTTCCTTAGCGGCAATTATACAGAACATATGATTTATTTTTCCATGTATGGCAACATTTTTATCATGCCGAGGTTGCTAGTGCTATTGCGGATCGTAGTGGTATAATTCTAAACGTTGATCACTTACTACTAGATATATGTATAGCTCTAGTAATCACCAAACAAGCAAACTTCTAAGTTATTCGTACAGGGCTTTTGTTATAAAAATAAGTTTGGCACTTTTTTTTAAATTAATGTATTTACTTAATTAGTTAATTATCATCCTATTTAAAAAAAAAGTTATAATGTCTACCTGACCCGATGTTGGTGTCAACTCACCGGCAATAAGCGGGTAGGAAATTCTTATTTTATAAAAAAATATCTTTACTCATAAAATTATGAATGTATTGCCAACTAAATAAAATACAACACCAGTTTTGATATATACAGTTATCTAGTAATAATCCGCTTGTATTTTTTGTGTTAGAATCTTTCTACCTATCAAATGAACTGGCGACCTGAATAAGACAGCGGGTATTTGTTGGATTCAGAAAGCTCAGGATCGGTTTGAATGGTGCAAAGTAGGGGAGGCTTATGTCCAGCGGTTGGAATCTATATGAAAAGCAAACTCCAGCGTAACCGCATCTACATTATTTTTCTATCCCTTTTCTTTGTATAATAATTCAATTCTTTCAGCATTAAAATGACTTTATTTATGCATGGTGCAAAGTTTTAAGTAAATAAATATAACAGCGAAAGTTTTGAGGTTTTTAATCGATATAATATAATTAATTATTATATTTATACCAAATA